>PNEQ01001203.1:0-21870 GCA_003012365.1 Medauroidea extradentata
GAAAGAAAGAGTTGCCGAAGTAGGAACTGTGCGCATGCGCGTGCTGGGTTAGAACAGTTTCACGTCCAATAAAAGTTATAACACGTCTTTAAACGTTCCAAAAATAACAGTGTAAAATGCGAAACGTGTTACTCGAGTAACGTGTTACAAATTTATAACAGTTATTTTTAACGGTTACGTTAAATAACGCCCATCTCTAACATGTTTATTTTGAAAGGAGCCCAGCAACAGCAAGCCATTTGCTCGTGCTGCGGAGAGAAAAGGATGTTTTGGTAAATACTGAAGTGTTTTAATTATGTCGTCACCAGACAGTTCAGAACAGGAAGGTCCTGAAATTAAGCCATTTGCTAATTCCGAATTGAATGCAGGAAATGCGTCGCCGCAAAAAGATTTTTCGCCCGTTAAATATTACAAGCAAGCATATAGGAAAGATTGGGAATTGATGCCAGATTTTAAAGGTAATCATAAATTTGTGACGTAACAAGTGAAAGAATGTTGTTTATAATAGCGTTTATATTATCTCCACACATGAAGGAATTAATATGTGCCTAATCTTGATAGTGGTAATCTGCAAAGCTTCAGAATATTTAAAAGTAGTATAATGTGTTACGGACAGCTACAGTCTCATCTAAAGTACAATACTTTATTATTTATGCGTATTTTCCATCGTATGGACAGAATCGTAGCCAATATTTGTGTTTAGGGAGGAGAGTCTCAAACTTGGGAATGTTACAAACTAATGCCGTTCCCCCCAGGAGTCCTCCCCTGGGAAGTTTTGAATAATTTCTAAGTGCTATTTAAGCTGTTTCTGTTAGGTTAGAAGGGGGTGGGTCTGGATCCCATGGACCCCCCCCCCCCCCATCCACTGGCTATGTCCATGATGTGGATATTCATGACATTTCATTATGTTTCAGCACCATGGCCAGGTTGGGTGCCGCGGTTGGTATCTCATGCCTCCTTAAGCAATCTGGGTTTGATTTTCTGCTGGGTTTATCTCGGCCCGTTTTTTCAAATGTCGGAAAACGCAATTTGCTGGCCGGATTTCTCACGAACTTTTTCCATCCTGCTCCTTGCTGTTAAGGGTGCTGCCTAATCCAGAGCCCTGGCTACTACTAGGATATGATTTATAGTTTACGTTCATGCAAAATGGAGGGTAGACGGGAGAGGAATGCCTGTGTTGGAAGGTGCAGACAGACAATCTGCAACAAGTGAAAGGAAAAGGCAGAACAGCTGCAGGTCCAGTACTTGTCAGTATTTGATGAGAAGGATGATAGGAAATTACGAAGCTGGGGAAGCCTAGGAGCCTGTTAGGATGCTAACAATTAGATAGTGGAATGTAGAAAATGTAATAAAAGGGTAAAAATGTAGAAATGCAATGGGACTAAGATGGTATAGGATATATTGTTTTTAAGTTTGGTCGGAAAAGTTGTTCAGTATGTAGAAGTAAATATTTCACAGATCTATGGAGGAGGGAAAGTTACCACTGCAGGATTGTAAGGAAGCAGGGGTGGCCCAATTTTCAAGCATGGGGAAGCCTGGCAGCTACAGACCAGTGAGTCATAACCAAGAAGGTATTGGAGAGACTGGTGGTCAAATATGTAGTGCAAATTACGGGTGAGAGGAACTGGTTGCAGGATTATCAACAAGTATTTAGGAAGGGTTGTTAGTGTGAGAGACAGTTTATTTGGTACTGGCAGTTGATGAAAGGAAGCAGGTGGATGCCTGCTTCATTGACTTTCGAAGAGGCATTCAATAAAGTACCACATGAAGTGTTAATGTTGAAAGTTGTAGTGAGATAGATTGGAGACTTCCTCAAGGGCAGAGACAGAGAGTGAAAGTGGGAGACTCCTTATCGCAAGAGGGAGAGGTTACATCCTGTGTGTCCCAGGGAATTGTGCTGGGGCCCTTAATGGCAAATGACATGGGCGTCAGGGTGAGTGGCAGAATAAGATTGATTGTCAATTACTGTTTTATATGCAGAGGTGGGTGGAGGATCAATATTGCAAGATGACATGGATAGGATATGATTGTGGACAGAAGAGAACAAATGAAAATATGCGTAAGAAAGACAAAAATGTTAAGTTTACGAGACAGAAGGTTAGGAATACAGATGTGTACAGTTAGGAAGGCCAGGAGATAGAGGAAGCTTCAGAATACAAGTACCTAGGTTTAATGATGCAGAGTGATTTAGTGTGGAGAAGGTAGGTCGAGAGAGTTGTGCCTAAAGGGAAAAGGGCTCTAGGTATGCTAGGAATGATATTAAAGGGTGTTAGTATTGCAGTGAAGGAAAAGGCGTATATTACAGTGGTACAACAAATGTTAAGAGTATTTGGCAGAAAAGTGGAACCAGTATGTGTAATTGGAGTTGAAGGAGCTGGAGAAGGTGCAAAGACGGACATCCAGGTGGGTGAGAAGGCAAGGGCAGGCTGGTGAGGGCGAAGAGAATTTTTGGCCATCTGTGATGCTTAAGGGACTGGAGTGGGACTCGTTGAAGGAAAGGAGAAGGGTGGAAAAGTGGTAAGTTAGGCTGTGTATTAACTAAAGCACAGTAGAGAGGAAGAGGGAATAATGGCAAGAAGATCCAGGTGATGAGGAACAGAGTAGTCAATGCTTAGGTCGGTGAGGTAGTGGAACTTACTTTCGGAGGAGTGGTGACGATGAGAGGGGTTGGAATGTTTAGGAGGGGAATGGCAGTTGATTGAGTAGGATGTTACAGCTTGCCATCAGACAGTTGCCCAATTGCAAGTACCTAGTTGTTTTATTAATGATGAGGCAGATCATCTGCAAAACTTAAATTTGTGCCACCAACATCTTTGTTACTGTATATTTGTGGCGTGCAGTGCTAAGATATTTTTATTATGTTCTCACTAAACAACAATAGCTGTTTACGTTTACAGATTACTGTACGTTGGTGTTTATTTATTAGGCTATTTAAAACAATTTGAACATTAAAATAATCTTTCTAAAATGTAAGTTTTTAATGTGTGTCAGTGCATAAGTAAAATTTATTTATAGACAAATGACATTTAGCCAAAAATTATGGAACACAAAATTAACTTGAAAATTTTTTTAAAATTCTTTCTCATTTGGAAAATAAAAGGGAGTACTGAACATACACACAATATTATGACGTAGTTCCAGTTTTATGCTCATTGTAATACTGTTACGCAAACATTTACAACTTCCAGACATACAAAACTGTCTCATTATTGGAATACCAGGACTCATGAGTACGGAGCAGAATGAACAGGATATAACTGGTTGACAGATAACTAAAAATATGCTTGTTATCGTTCAGAAGCATTTAGATAGGAACACTTCAGTAACAACCAGTTCATCCCACACTGTTCCAGGAATCGTGTGACATGGAACTACTTGTTATTGTGTGTAGACTTGACCGTCGTCCAGTAATACTGTTTTACACGCGACTCACTCTTGTCTCTAGATTTTGTATCTGTTAATGCCACAGAATAATGGTATGTGTGTCAGGGAAGTGGTAATATAATAATAATATAAATTCACTTGCAAGTGGTTAGCCACCCGGTTGCAAGCTGTAGCTTGATCCTCAAGCACCTACCAGTCCCCTCTGAAAGTAAATTCCACTCCCTTACTGACCTAAGCATAGACTGCTTTTCCGCTCTGTTCTGCTCATAAACTGACTCTTCTCACTATTATATTCTCTTCCTCTATACTCTGCCTTAGTTAACAGGCAGCCTAACTTACCCCAGCTTCCCTCTCCTTGCGTGTTCTTGGCTTCCTACGCACATTTTATTAAATGTATTTCACAATGGATACAGATGTTAACTTCATACTATCCTGTTATAAGTTTTAAGAAGGTCTGTGCTGGATCTGGTGGTTTGTGTAACTGTTATGACCAAATAGTTCCATTATTCTCTTATGTTATATTCTGCCTACCTCTGTGTCTTATTTCAGTGCAATGTGTACTTGATCACTTGCCCTTTCGCTCTTTTGGTTTCATTAATACCTTGTTCCCTTTTTAAATGTTCATCTTATGAATTAGGCTCTAGGGCCCACAGTTTGTGCTGTTAGGTAAAGCTATCATTCTTGGTTTTATGTATGACATATGTGCCCTTGTCCTGAATTCGAACACCAGCATGTGTGAAGTCTCATCTGTGATGGTCTTTGTAAGGCAGGTAAGGCGCCGTAGTTGTTCAATTCCCTGCCAGATATCTTTTCCACTGCCTTTTAAAGTAACTCTTGGCAAGATAGCATGTCAAAGTAAAAATTTATATGTTATGGCAGCATGCAACCATCTAAAACCTGCTAACGTATTGAAATGAAATAATTTACACTTAGAGGAAAACGCTAGGGATTTGATATGTTACAGAAATTTAATGTAAAATAATTTCTGAATAACAAATTTCCAAACATTCCTTGTTGTTTAAAAACATGTACAAATATAATCGAGTTAGTGGTTTTTTTTAAATACAGTAGCAACAGAATATTTGGTTAAAAAAACCCAGGAAGGTTCTTCAGGAATATGAGTTTCTTTCAATAACGTTGTTTGGAAAAATAGGATGCCCCGTTGGTGAAGATGTAGTAGCTAAGAGTCTGTATGAATTGTATTATGATGATGAAATAGCCTACGTAGTATTTCATCAAAGGTTAAAGATTGTGTGTCTGTTCCAGGTAAGAATGGAAGGAAAAGTGTGTTAAAGAGTAGTATAGACTGATGCACAATTTAAAAGATCTCTGTTCTTAATACAAAGTAAATTTATCCTGATGTTAAACTGCAGCTAACAGAGTTTTGTCAACTATGCCAGTGGCATTCATTCAGTAGACTATATGTCTGCACACACAAAAATGTCAAACTGATGATGCATAGTGTTGGTCTTACTATTCCATATCAAGATCCCTTCCATGATATGTAACTTATCCTTTGAAAAATGTATGCTGTATCACTGTCCTAACTGCCCAATACATCATTGTTCCATGAACATCTCGTGCTGATGGATTATTTAGTAAATCTAGAAACTCTGGAATTCAAGCACTGACTTTAACACTGTAAACGTTAAAAATATCAGAGGATAACTTTGTACACAAGTTGGTAGAGAAGTTGCAAGATCTCACAGAACATATCAAAACTTAATTTTACTGCAAAATCAGTAATCACTAAGTCATCATTTGAAGCATCTGGAAAAAGAAGTTAAATGTGGTGTCAAATGCCAAACCATAAATCAACTTTGTTTTGGCGTATGGATGGATGCTGAACCGATTTATGCTGATCAGTAGATGTACAGCGATGGAAAAGTTCAAGGTGACATCCGTGATTGCAACTGAACAGACATTAGTTTTTTTAATAACTAAGAGTATGACCTGTTGGGTATTGTTTTCTATGTTTGAGTCAATAAACATGAAAATGGATATATTAAGTCTAGAAAATGAACTCAAAGCAGTTTACATAATATAAAAATAATGAAAGTAATAACAAAAATAAAATAACTGGAGTTATTGAAAATTATATTTGCTTTGCATTAAGAGAGGAACTAGTTGTATGTTGTGACTTTTGACATATCGTACAGGAAAATTTTGGAGCAAATTTCGAGGAACTATACAGTAAAAACAAAATTAGTAAACTTATACTAATTACGTAGAGAAAAGAGAAACTGCCTGCGTTACGAAATGTTCACTTAAAAATTATCTTTGGACTCACTTTCATTTACTGTTTAGAAAACTTTGGTACAAGGATTGCGGCACTTTCCTTCTACCTTTCAGTACTAACATCACACTGCATTAAAAGAATATTCAAAGTTTAACTAAGAAAACATCTTAAAATCAACAAATTTCCCCGCCGAAGTACCCCATACCTACCGTTTGAAAAGGTTTACTGTCGTTCTTGTATCAAATTTCCAGCTTGAATGCCCTCACTTTTTGCAAATCCTATTTCTGCCACTGAGTCACTCATAATGTGCTGTGCTGTTTTTATGTTTTGTTTGCCATACAGGGAGCCCAAGTATGCACTATTAGGGTGAAAATGTTTGTCAAAATAGGTCTGCTTTCAAAATAAATTTAATTTTTACATTAAAAACTAGTAGATTTTGCACCAGAAGCATCTGAACCATGATTTCATGAGAAAAATGGTATTTTTACGATTAAGTGCCAGGGTGCACCCAAGTTGATTAAAATTATACAGAAACATTTGTTCAACATTTCGTCTTCCGCCCCCATTCTTACAACACTTTTTCCAAGAAACCTTGTACAGTAGTTAGGCCTACATTACCAGATGCTAGCTATATTCTCTTCATATTATGAATACAATGTAGGCTGTCCAGGATTAAGTGAGCACTGCTTAAATTTTTCTTTCAGCCATTTTGCAATCATTAATATTTTTTGCCTAAAAATGTCCCTGGAACAAAAACCCAGTGTAAACATTCACCCAATCTCAAAACTGAACACTTTTGGCCCAAATAAAATACAGTTTTTGGATATTAAGTTTCGGGGAGTGCTTAGTTTAACTATAACAAGTTTGACTATAACAAGACATACATACATTGCGTAGAAAAAAATCAAAAACATTATCCAAGGCGACTAATAAAAGTTGTCCTCTCCATGCAAGAAAACCTTTTGCCATCTCTGCTGATTATATTGCCAGTTTCAGGCTTGGAAATAGTGTACAAGGAATAAATATTTTACCTCTTCCCCATCTCTCATCTTCCCTGTTGTCAAAATGATGTTTATTTTGTTGGCCAGGATTGTCTCTAGTAAGAATTATCCCATGGATTAGGCCTAACTGGCCAAAATTGTTGCTGTCTGGAACTGTCTGGGCGCTGTTAAAAGACCTTGTGTGAAGCAGTTGGTGAGGGGAATCAGGTGAATGCCTGCTTTATTGACTTTGAGAAGGTACCTTTGAATAATGTGCCACAAGGAGTATTAATGACGAGAGGGGATGATTTTTGCTAGTTAAAAAATATTGTCATGTGGTTTATAGAGGGTAAAAGTGGAAAACCTTGGGTACCACAGGGAATTGTGCTTGCTCCCTTCTTGTTCACTATAATGGCAAATTATATGGGTTTGAGGGTATGTGGTGAAGTTAGATTGGTTTGGCCATGACAGCTTTTTACATGCAAAGGTGAGTAGAGGGAACAAGTTGTAGAATGACAGTGACAAGATGAAACCGTGGTCTGAAGAACACAAAATGAAAATAAACACGAGGAAGACAAAGATAGTGATGTGTTGTAGAATGGGAGTGAAGAGTATTGATGTTTACAGATAGGAGGGACAGGAGATACATGGAAATATCAGAATATAGGTATGTACCTAGAGATACATTGAAGAAAGCAGGTTGAGAGAGTGGCTTCGAAAGGAAGAAGGGCATTAGGAATGCTTGGTAGGTCAATGAAGAGTGTTAGTAGTGCTGTGAAGGATAAAGCATAGGCTATATCACAATGTACAGTGAATGTTGGAGTGCACTGCAGCAGAGTGGAATGTGGTGGGAGCTGGAGAAGTTACAAAGCAGGGCAGCAAGGTGGATGAAGGTTCAATGGAGAAGGCAATGACAGGTTGGTGATGATGATTGGAACCTTCAGCTATCAGTGAGGTTGAAGGTCAAAAGTAGAGTGGAAACGGTGGTCAGTATGTAGAAGGTGGTGAACGTAGGGGAACGATGGGGAATATTCTGAGGTTACATAAGAGAACAAACTGAGGTAGCCAGTGTATGCTTTAGACGTTGGTGAGGGAGTAAAATTACTGCAAAGAGGTGGTAACAATTAGCTTGCCAACGGGCGGTTGCCGAGTTGCAAGTGATAGGTTATTATTAATACAAATATCTCTTTATCCAAGTAAAATCTGTTCTACAACATGCATTAGCATTTTGAAGAATTTATGTACCAATTATTCTTCTTTCCCTTTTCTTTCATGTATGGTGGTGTCATTTACATTTTTGTTTTCAGATTGGTTGTCCTGTGTGCCAGGTGAACCAACGCGGGCATATTGCAAATTTTGTGAAAAGACTCTTCATGCACATAGGTTGAGTCTTCTGAAACACACATGTACTTTAAAACATACAAGGGCAGCTAAGAATGATCATAATAGCAAGGTAATAGTCTATAGTTAGCATACTTAAAAGAATATCTATAATAAAATGGTTTTGGTGCTGTGTTTGTTGTTTTGGTGACTAACAAAGTTTTCCAATGAACTCCTATGTTTTAGTTTTTAGTGAAGTTGATTCCATATTACAGCAACTTAATACTGTAAACTAGGGTTGCTTTGTGACACTCAAAATGTTTTGTTTTTAGGACCTTTGAATACAAAAATATGTTACTTTGTTTAATTATTATAAACCATATATTTAAATCATGAATTAAAAATTTAGTCATTTAAATAAACTACCACAAAATATAAATTTTTAGTTGCACAAAGTCATCCCGATCTGTAGCAAAGTAGCTCCGGTTTATGCATGGGTGTTATTTCAGGTTTTTCTGGGGGGGCAAGATTTTCTTTTCGGCGACAGTGACCTTGTTGCATCTTTTTTATTCATTAAGCATGTATAAATTAGAAACTTTAATAATTAAACTTCAGTTTTATGTGCTCAAGTTTGCATTATTTAAATAACAAAATTTAAAATAATGCCTGCCCCCTTAAATGACTCCCCTGGGTTTAAGGTATCTGCTGTTTTCTTGCACTGATGTTCAGTATGTGTTTGTCCCAGATGGTAAAGTTTACAGAATTTTCATCTAAATGGTTGTGAGTTACATCTCTGGTGTAAGTCCTGTTACAGTAAACATTACTACTAAGTTGTGTAATTTTTTTTCTGGAAACCAATTAACATTATGTTGTGCATGTACCTGCACAACACTCAGCAATTTATCTGTTTGTAGACTATGTTATTCCAATTTATATCTTTCAAGATAACTGAGAGCTGCCTTACTTTTGCATTTGTTGCATTTACCATCATTATTTGTACATAATAGCAAGAAATGGTGGGGGACGTGATGATGTCCACCCCACCAATAGCCTGAGTCCTATCCGAACTACCCCAATAACATGTAATCATGTTTTAGTGTATTTTATGGGCAAGGGCTTACAGTAGAATGTCAGTAAGCCATGAGTAGAGTTACTAGATACTTTTAATGACATGTAGGACATACACAGTTCAAATTTAGGACATTCTGTGGTAATGTAGGTCCAAACCAAAGGCAAAATTAAGTTTGAGAGGTGCAAAGTAATAAAACTTTTAATTTATTTTATCACTTAATCATACAAGTATTCATACATGTGTATTTATCACCAGAAAGCTATGATATTCATGCATATTTATAATATCTGAATTTCGAGATATATAATCAGAAATTAAGAATTTAAATGTTTCAAACTATATACGAGTGAATTTATTCTGTTCTGTCTGGATTGCCAAGATAATCATGCATTTTGGACTTCCAAATCTTGTGTTCGTGTATAGAATTAGGTTTGGGTTAGAATGAAAAGTTTATTAGAATTATGTATACAAAAATAAATTAAGTATGGGTAGAACGTGTTTGGCTGGCAGTTAGCATTTTACATTTGTCCTTATCTTCAGGCCTCATTTCTGTATTACCCATAAAATGGGCCTATATCACAAAATTTGTATACTGTATTATCTTCAGCATTATTTTGAAACTACTTTGCCATTAGTGTTACCATCTCTATTTTCTGCATGTGTTACAAAAGCCAGTGATCACTCAATAGAAATTTCACCAGAAACAACAAATTACGTACTAATGCTTACATACAAACATTCAATAATGTGACTTGCAATAATTTCTTTTAGTTATTCAAGATTTTATGATACATGGATTTAAGTTTTTCATGCAATGACCATAAGGCATACCTATTTGCCTGCCACTTATAACTAAGAACAGACTCACATGCCTTTAAATATTATCTACGGGCATGGTTGAGGGGATGTGGTATTAGTTAACTTATACAGTTTATCCTCAATAGCCCATGATCGTTCAATGTGCGGCATGTGCACTTTTTAAGATTATGCTCTCTGGTTTCTACTTTTTTTAGTTATAATAATTTTTTACGCCTAAACGAGAGCAGATATAAGAAATCTGGCAGTTTTGTTTAAAATTGTCTTCTCCATATTGGCTGATTTTTTTTAAACTAGTAAATAGTATGGTTTTAGTTAATTATGTACTTAACGAAATTATGGTTAATTGACTTTTTAGTCGAAACTGTATAACTTCTTGCTTTGAAATAAATTAGGTATCGCTGCAAAAACCATTTTAAACAAAACTTCCAGATAGATTTTTGATATCTGCTCTCGTTTAAGTTTAATATAATAATTATCACAAAAACAGTAGAAAGTAAAGAGTATGGCCTTAATTCTGGCACTGCTGGCAAGCTAGTACAATGAGTCAACTGGCTGCTGAAGTAGGGTCATTGTGCAAGCACACACCACAAGTAGACAACATTGAACCAACTACTGTACTCCCAGCTTGCATAATTATAATATTAAAAACACAGAATAATTTTGTACAATTAGTTCACTGCCTACATTTTTTTGGACAAATTTTTTCTCTACAGTAGCATCAAATTTTTTATTTAGATTACTAAAATGGTAAAAATTATTGCCTTCCAAATGCTAGGATTAAACTTTTTTCACCCATATGCTTGTTAGGCAAATTATTTTTTAACCAAGTAGGCCCTAATGAATTTTTAATTGAAAAACTTTCATTTCAAGCTTTTGCCTAGTTAATCTGATTTTTACTCTTAATTCATTTTTTAGCAATCTGCCAACTCCTTGATGAGGAGACTGGCTTCACAAGCAAATGAGAACGATAGTTCAGAACCAACGAAACCTGTGCGTGTCGGACTTACAGAGGAAGTAGTAAGTAGCACGCCAGATGACCCACTTACTCTCAATGCAAGTGTTGATACTCAGGAGAGTGAGTCAGATGAACCCATGGATACACAGTCGAGTATTAATACAAAGGACAGTGGCAAAGCTTCAGTTGTACCTCAGAAAACGACACCTGCTCAGCAACAGGGTAACAAGGTACTGTGTCAGTTTTTTACTACTTGTTCAAAATTTATTTCAACTGTTTTTTAACTTGAGGTATACATTTGAAAGTCATGTAATGTGGCATTTGGGTAAATTGTTCACCATGTATAGACGGAAGTAATAAAATTTACAGTGCAACATTATGACAATAGCGACACATTGCAACCCATTACAGTTGTATGTATTATGTAATTTTGTTTGACTTTCACATTCTTTGTCACTATTTGTTCTGTAACGTCCTTTTTTTTCTCCAATACATTTGAGCCATGCAGTGGGCCGTTAGAATATTTAGTTTATATTCTTAGTTAGTTTCGCATTGGTTTTGAGTTGAGTTTTTCATATTTGTTTCATTTGACTGCTGTTGGGTTCTTTTCTCTGGTAATGTGGTTGGTGTGCGACATCAGTCCCCCCTTTTTCTGTTTTTTTCTATTCCCTTTCCCTGTTCCTTATGGCTACCCCTCCCCGGCCTTCCAGCATGTTCTGTTGACTTTGCGCATGTGTCAGGTGGAGGGGTGGGGTTGAGAAAGTTGATGCTGGTGGCCGAATGGAGAGAGACTGACGAAATGCAGGTAGAAAAGGAAACTGATGAGCAAGTGGCCGAGGACAGTTGGTTCTTTAAGCTCAGTCGGTGTGAAAGATGATTGAGTGGGCCGGCAGTGTAAGCTGGGGTCTCAGTTTTAGGCTGCAGTTTTGTTCGTTAGTATTTTGGCGCCTTGTTTGTTTTGGCGATGTGCAGTGTACAGCACTGCATAAAGATTTATGCCTGCATGTATTGCTCTCCTGAAACTGAAGGAGTTGTGAGATTAGTACGAGAGTTTCAGTAAAACATTATGACATTAGGGATCAAATTCATTCTCTTTGAACTGCCTTCAGCTAATGTTTCACAATCTAAAATATATCTGTGTTGAAATACAGTAGTCCTAACTTAATACTGTATACTGTCATGGGAGTTACAGTAATTGGGAATCTTCATTTGGGCAAACTTGGTCCTTGAGCAATCAGAATTATTGAAATAAATAAGGCCTAATGTGCTATGTTGAAAGTAGGGAGAATATTTACATTTTTTTTTATAAAGAAAATTGCATATCACTGGTGTTACACATGGTTTTGTCATGGTTGTTACGAGTGTGTATACAAATGTGTTTTTTTAACAGTCATGTACTCTAGGATTATATTAATTTTGGAGGTTCTGATATTGGTTCTAGGCTATAACTCAATTTAATTTAAGAATTAATGTACATACAAAAAATTCAGCAGTTATAGTTAATTACAGGATATTTATCTTTCTAATTAATGACATGTAAAATGCTAAGTTCACACATGACATGTTCAAAATTAAATTATAAAATCATATGCATTCTAAATAAAAATTGTTTGTAATACAGTATAACTTTTTTTCAATTCATACACACAATCTCTTGCCAATTTCTTTTAGTGCTGTGTGAGTAGAATGGCTTCAATTTAATTTTAACTGTTAATATTGATATCATACTCTTTATCACAACTGGCAGATTCACGTACAAATAATAGTCCGTGGAGCATACAACTTTCGGTACATTGTGTAAAGGGCCTTTGAAGTGATTTTCTTTTGATTAGTGTATTTTATTTGATTCTTTAGTCTTAATTTGTGTAATGGTAATGTGTAACCATTCATTGTACACAGTTGTGGAGGTACTATGACTAAAGAATGTTACGTTTATATTTGAATGTTGAATGTGTAGAGTAAATATAAAAAGGTCATTGGATGAGGTTAGATACGGGTTGTTTTGTTATTCAGAGTGCAAAGACAAAAAAACTTGGGGTAATGGAATATAATCTTGCTTGGCATGAGGTTTTCCTCAGCGTAGTTTGACTTGTACTGTTTTAGCAATTAGTGAGATAGTCTCCGTAAAACTCAGCTTCTGTATAGTTGGTGTCACATTTGAAGTCTACTTTTTTGTAGATGTGTTGACAGTCCTGTATTCAGCTGTTTCCGTGAAATCAAGTGTTTTCCGTTTGCTATAGGCCTAAGTGATTTCTATACATACTATCTTCTGCTGATCATATTGAATTTGAAAACTTTTCCAGTGGAAAATTTCTTCATATCTTCAGTACTGTTGATAACTTGAATTCTTATTTGAAACAGACTATAGGTAGTATTATTTTGCTGTTTGTTTATAGCATCCTGAAATCAGGTATAGGTGATTCAAAATAAAGTGAGCATTCAAATTAGCCCTGATTAATTTATATTTTCTGACAGTTTATATCTTTCCACCAAATGTAAGCATAAATATTGCCACGTACTTTTATTTACATAGGGTCATGCAATGTTTACAACTACATTAAACTGCTCCAATAAATGTTATCTACTCATTAAATGTACGGGGGCTGAATATAAGATATAATATAAAGTAATGGTAGTTATAAATACCTGCCAGTTAACATCTTATAATACTGGTTTCTGTCCATCGACTAATTGATACAACACGCACTATTGCAGTAACGAACCTCATAATGCGGGCATAGTTTATTTGAATTTGTAACTCAAAACCGCCACTATAAACATACATGACACTCACAATTCAAGAATTCAAGTTTTGTTCAGTTCTGCTGCCACGAACGACGGCGCACTTAACAGACACAATAAGTAACGTATTTTCTTAATATGTGAAATAAAAAGTATGTTGTTTCTAGGCTGGCAAACGTAAAACATAATTTACAGAATACAGATGGTTTTACATCATTTGGTAATGTTATTCACAGCAATTTACAATACTTTTGAATATGTATATATGCACACCGGACAAACACACGCAAATGATGCAATTTGGCGAAGCGGCGAAACCCTAACTGATGCCACCTGTCTGAGGAATTTTCAACTGTCTGAAGTGCGGAGCAAGCGCTAACGTGCAGGATGGCCTGAGACCGGCGATAGCGTCATATTCTTCTGGCACCAATAAAGTCTAATTTTAGTGCAAGTAGAAATGTCAATAAGATCATAAATAAATATTTTGAAGTATATTAAATATAGAGAGGTCGATTTCATATGATATTCTTTCACTAATGTTATATTCAAGTAGGAAAATACACGGAACTACATGCAATGAATCGCTACCAACCATACAAGCAGTAAAGTATCTTGTTGATGGTGGCGTATATGCAGTAACGGCTAGTGATTTTTTTCAAAGGTTAAATAAATCTTTAGTAGTCACATTATCCAGATTTACCTATACATCTATGTAGGGCCTACCTTAATAAGATTTATGTGAATTGAAATTGTTATTGTTTATACTTTTCTTTCTTTTTTCTTTCTTTATTTTATCCAGTTATGATTTGAAGACTTACATAGGCCAACCAAAGTTATATCAAAACAATAGTTGTCCATGTTGGAGTTAATGGCTCTATGCTTGTGCGAGTCTAGGAGGCAGCAGTATCTATGTAAAGTTTATGGTGCTAAATGAGACAATCGATCCCAAAATAATCAGTTGAGATAAGTACGTACAGATGTACAGAGCCACCCAAGTGTATCCATTATCTGCAGTGTTGTGTTATGTAATAATATAAAGATGGCACAGTCTAATGGTGGCCTGCTCACTATCACTTTCGCTAGACCAAGGTTGGTTGAGTAGAAGCACGGTCTAAGAGGAAGAGGTCTTGACACTGCATATGCTCTCCAGCAAGGAAAAGTGACCCCTTCATGTCGCAGAGCGCTAGTAGTAATTTGGTGGTAGATTTGTCTTGTTTACATCTCACCTTTTTAACATTTTTGCAATTATTTACATAAAATTATGTTAATAAGGTAAGCTGATGTAGTATGTACATGTTCCATGTCCATAAATGCATTGACATGTGTGGAACTGTTTATAAAAGTAGTCTGAAGAAATATATTGTGTATTATTGTTTTAGTGAATACATTCGAACAAAAACTATATTTCGTGCCCTACAAAATTTTAGAATCGTTTCAATGTGCATCTACATGTAAAAGATTGAAAAATTAAATTTTATTGTTGTAAAAAAATGTGTTCCAATACAAAATTACGTTCCCATTTTTTTCTTTGATGTAATACTCACATTTCCGGTAACAACTTCACATTTTAAGCTAAGCCAAATACAAAAACAAGACAAATCTTCCACCAAATTACTACTAGCGTTCGGCGACAAGGAGGGAGTCACATTTTATTCCTCAGTATCAATACCTCTACCTTCATAGACGTGAGTAGAAGGGAAGTGCAGGCCTTTATTAATCATGCGTACGTTAGTTTGTGAACACAGTATACTGCCATGTATTTTAATGTTACTATGATTACATCATGTTAAAATTTCTATAAGATATTTTTGGAATTAAATTAATGTAGCTACTGTTGTGTGTCTTGGTTTCTGTCATAATACATGTAGAGTTGTGTGAATTATTTTTGGGCAGTAGTTTTGAATTGCAGTTCTTTTCAAAGAAAATTTTCCGTGTACTAATTTGTAATGTTAAAAGTTTTTTGCTGGTAATGACTGGAATTGCTTGATTTCATTTTCAAGATTGGTATTCATGTGCACGGTGTTAAAAATAACACTTTAGTAAACAACAGTGCAGCCTTTAAAAGTCGTTACAGCTACTGATGTCATTTTAGTAGAATAGTTTTCACAGTCAATCATGACTGTAAATTTTCTTTGAGCCATCTTCTGTTGGATGAATTTTTAAATAATGATATTTCGTGAGTGGATTTCTTTCTTATACTGATTACAATAAAGTATTGCTTCTTCAATACGTGCGAAAGTTCAGTTCAAGTACTCCAAATTATCTTAACTAACCTGTAAAATTATATATATGTACCATATTTCTATTTTCAGTATCTGTTCCGAGACTAAATTAAAAAAAAAACAATAATAATAAAATAATGATAGTTATAAGTTTAATATTTTTGCTAAAAAAAACTTTACTGCACTTAAAATTTTATGTAAGTAATAATATTAATACTGGCAATATTATTAAATGTAATAATTTAAATTTTTTAAAAATTTTCTTTAAAAAACACTAAAACAGATATTTTCTAAAAATTGTGTATGGTGTTACAGGAATGGAGCACCAAAACAGTGAAATTTTTAAATTTTCATTAAAAGATAGTCAGACTTTCTTATTTTGTGGAGCATTGACTGAATACAGGGATGGGTATTTTTTTTTTTTCTCTTCTCAGTTCTTTAGAAATGTAAGTACATATGTGATTCTAACCCAGGCTCCCTTTTCCGAGTGTACGTTTCACACAATTCTGAATAAAAAGTTACACAAATTAAGTACGATTTGAGTTGAACCTCCTCTGCATTTGGAGAAAGGCAGGCTTAATATGAATTATAAAAAAAAAATAGGAACAAACATGAACTAGGGTTTATCAAAAAAGGTACAATCGTAGTAAAGACGTGCTCTATGTATTATTTATTTATTTTTTTGCATGTGACGTAAATTTCATTTCAAAATCAATGATAAACATAGGTTTTTGCATTCAAAGTCATTTCAGTAGTATGTGCCATAAATTTTATATCAAAATCAATGACTAGCTGTAGGTTAGAATTACAATGTTTCAGAAAACCCATCCCACATACAAACAATAAATACGTCTCTGAATCAAGTTTAGTTTTAACCCGCGTTGACAATACAGAACTGTGCACGTATGCTCAGGAACGATCCACAAAATCTTACAATGGAAACATTTAATATAGACATACTGCAGTGAGCTCATTTAATAATCTTACCAATAGAATGGTCTGTATTAAGCCAAATGCATCCAGCACACATAACATCAAAATTACTTGCACGGCATGACAGTGGTGGACAATTTCAAGTGGAAATTCAAACTATACAAATCTGAAAAATTTACTTCATAAACAGTAATTAACCATGTCGTGTGCACAAGTTCTTATCTGGTTTCCACGTGTCACTAATCAGGAAAATCTCAAACAGTTCAGACAACTAGCTAAAGGAAACGTAGTGAAACACGTAGCTATAAAAAGACCAACCGGTTGTCTCGGTGCCCGACATAAAAAAAACATTTACGAAAAACAGACAAGAAACAATATGAGCAAACCTGTCCCTGACATAATTTAAACTTGGAGAGAATTTTCTAAAGATGGGATCCACAAAGTTAATTTTGACAAATGACTAGAATTACAAACTTTACAACACACATGACAGCAGCCGCCTTGCACGTCATGGGGGAACAAGTTCCCAACTTAACGCACTAGTTTACTTGGAGTAAAGGACTTGCATGTTTGCTGAGACCAAGTCAAAGAAGAAATGGGTGATATGGCCTGAAACAAGCACACAAGCTAAACCTGGCCAAAGTTTAACAACTGCATTGGTGCGGGGAAGAAGATGGTAGGGGAAACAGGAGAACAGAAGTCAGCTAGGGAAAGCAAAGAGGTCGTGAACCAAGCCAAAAAAATATAGTCGATGATAGTTCCAAATAAAGACTGCCCCACCCCACCATCGCCACACTGAGCACCAGGCGGTGCAGAGGAAAGGCCTCTTCTATATGATTTTCATTTTTATTGTGGGTTTTAGGAGCTTTAGAAAGGGTCAATTGCATCTATCTTCTCCATTCATTTATTTATGCAATGAGAGAGTAATTTGAAAGTAAAATAAGACATACTGTTGTAATTGTTTATAATGAAAACATGTTGTATTTTAGTAAGTTAGATTTTGTTTGAAATTATTGTCTGTTCAGAATATTCTTGATAATAAGCAGTATGTCACAATCGGTTTACTCCTTTCAGTTATGTTCAGTAATGTTGTTGGAATTTTTTTTTTATTAACGTGCCATGTTTGATAAGGCAACTTTAAACTTTGGCCTGCTTGTGAAAGGTTCACAATGTCAGTTTTCACTTCAAGGTTCATTGCCAGCATGAGTACTTTTGTGGATAGAGTTGGTGTTGTAAAGAGTCATCTGGCACCAGAAAAAAAAGGGGAGGTATGCTTGTACACCTAAAAATCTTAAGGTTTTCATCAGACTTATATTACTGAAGTTTGTGTAAAAATTGATTCATAAGTATATTTATGGTGTGGTTATGTTTCTGGTAGGAGAATGAGATTGCATGTAAAATGCTTAATTGCCAAGAGATATTGGAAGGAATTTATTTTCCCTCTCTTTCTTGTCAGATACTTTTGGACTTACGATTTGTGTAATGGTATTGGGATTAATACCATAATACAATACAAGATTTTTCATTTGATGCACTTGTCATCTATCTATCCTGTCTTTATTGCAGCACTACTTCAACCCTATCTAAGTTGGCATTGTCTTTTAATGTAGAGTCTAAAAAACCTATAAAAATATGTAATTCTTCAAAAAGCAGAAAATTCTTTCATAGCAGTTAGGTTTAAAAGAAACATTGGAAATTGGGATGTTATTAATAGATTTCACTGTATGTTTTGGCACAAACACTTTGTGTGTGTGCATACATGTGCTCAGGTGTGTGTGTGTGTGTGCACAGTGGTGTGTTCGCAGGTGTGTGCACAGGTGTGCATGCGTGTGTGTACACACAGAGAAAGAGAGAGAGAGAGCTGAAGTTAATTCCTGGTTAGTTCAGGCAGTCAAGATTAACTGTGTGGTGCAACATGTTTTGCTTGTATGCAAAGTTCATGGTGTGATTTTGTAAAATTTTCACTTGTATAAATACATTTCATTGTTACATGTTAAAATTATTATTTTTTACTGTATAAAATTTGTACAAATGTGACGAGGCATCTTGTGTAATATATTATCTAGGATAAAGGGTGAGATTGTTGTAAACAATTATTATTATTATTATTATTATTCACATAGCCAGCAGTAGCAAATGACTTTAGATTATGTTTTAGTATTGTTGGTTCATTGTGGCAAGGAATATTGGAAGTAGGATGTTTATATGCTTGCAACATGAATATTTTTTATGACTGCAATAATTTATTATAGGCAGTGTTTTTGTGACACAGCTTATAGCTTTTACCTAGATGTTTCAAACACAACACATTAATGCAGACCTCTGTAACGTAGTCAGTTGACTGCCAGTCTACAGTGTGAGAGGTCCTGGGTTTGAATCCTGGCTTGGGCATGGATGTTGTATTGTCCTTTCACCTTACTTCACCCTCATTTGCTCTAAAGACCTTGGCCGTAAAATGCTTTCACTTCATGCGCGCACACACACACATACACACATATACTATTTATTTTCAGAGGATGTTCACGATAACTAACCATGCTAGAATTACCAGTTGGTAGACTTTCTTGGCCATTTGTCCAAGTTCACCCTATAACTACCTGTTAAATATGTTTTTCAGGCAGTTGTTGATACAGTCTACACTGTATAAGAGTTCCTTATTTGACAGATCATAAAATAGTTGACAAAGAAAACAAAAACATTATGTAGCCTTCCACCACCATGTGCTTTCCAGCTGACAATCAAAACATGTCAACAGTTAAGGTATATTATGATTGCAATAACATCCTAATTTTGTTGTGATTTTCTTTAGGTTATTTTTGGATCTCAGGCAAGTAGGTTATTTGTTTTTCAATACTGGCTGCATATTAATCTTACTAGGGTTAGGTGGGCAATTGGAAAATTATTTCATATTGCAGCAATGAATAGCCTACTCTTCAGTAGTTCAGTTAATATAATAATTCCAAATGTAACATTATTTGTTGTATATTTTCCTAGGTATGCTCAAAATTGTAACAAGTTAATGACATTACTAAAAAAAAAAAAAAAATACACGTTTGGGTAACTTATATGTTTTTTCTATGTAAATTTTCACTCTTACAACCTAAACGGAAATAATATACCAACGAAAGGTGTAAGGAATAAACAAATATGGGTAGATTTAATTGCCCAAATCAGCTTTAAATCTTTTAGTAACACATATGATTAAACAAGTACACTTGAATGGCCAGGTAATGCATAGGCTTAAAGTCTTCTGGCCTTTTCTTTTGGTAATATGTAGGCCTACACTTCTGCAGCTGACAGGCACAATATCTCACGTGGACTTGAGGTTAAATTGTATCACTTACTTGCTATAAAAAACCTTTAAACATTGACTTTTTTTACTTTTTCGTATAAAAAGAACTTATTGAGTCGGCGACTTGAAAAAGCATGTTTACAGTTTTAATGGAGTGTCTGTATTGTGTGAGTAAATGTTTCTTAATGATTAGTGATTGGTGACTCCTTGAACATATTGTGGCATAGCTATATTTTTTAATTTGTCAGATGTATTATGTCTTGATTTTTGTTGATGGCTTTCTGTATGTCATTCTTTTTTGTATCCATTAGCAGTTAGTGCAGTAGTCAAATGCTTGAGTTCGGCAGAGATATTTGTCTCTTTGCTGATCTTCTTTGCCCTGTTTATAAGAGTAGTTAAAACAACTTTCCTGTGGGTTGATAGATGGTGGGATGCCACATTCACATATCTGTCAGTATGCGTAGGTTTTTGGTACGACGGGACTCAACCTCGAAAACCAAGATAACACTACAGGTTAGCTTTAGCTAGGTTGTAAAATAACACTTGCAAACAGTTAGCTTGGTTCACATTGTGTTTGCAAACAAATTTCCCTTGGATCACTTTGTAAAAGCCTAGAGTTGAAATTATACTCTACCTAAGGAATGTAAATAGGTATGTGAAAAGAACAAAATACATTAACATTGGAATCCCATCAAACATCTAGTTTCTGGCTTTGTTGCATGCAGTGCTGTGTAGCATTCAAAACTACGTACTCTAATTTCTCAAATGGCAGTTTAATCAGTGCTAAAAGGAAAGCCTTTTAAAAACTTATGCTGCAATGAAAATATGTAAAAATAACTTGAACAATTCAGTGTGCTTGCAAAGGATTGTTTACAATAAACAACTTTTTTTTTTAATTTGCCACTGTTATTATGCAGTTACATGGTAAAATAAGGAACTTAGTTTGTAGGCCTGAATTTCTTCTCAGTGTAAGATTAAAATGCTTGTTGCTTTATTTTCTTTAGGTCAGGTTATACTTTACTGAAATAATCAAAAACCACATAACAGTATCAACAGTGAGAAGTCAAATACAGTCTACTGTTTTCTATCCTCATCTCATGTACGTATATTTGAAGGATCCGTAATAGGAATCTAAAAATAAAACATTTTTAATAAGGTTTCTGAAATCTCTGAATGAATTGCAAATTGACAATACTTTAGTTTTGTTGATATATGATGCAAGTAGTTAAATTATTGTTGAAATAATAGACTTGAAACAGATTTCTGGGTTACAGCCATTTGAAAACATCTTCAAAATAAATTTGAACACAAAATAAAATTACCTAGTCTGTGGTCTCATAGAAGGGACCAACTGGGTTGGCTTAAGGTCACGGGTTTCTATTTACGATGCTTCTGAAAATATTATTTTAAGTCCTGAAATGGATCAGCTATCATAAAACTGCTACATAGATAAGTTATTGTTTTTACTGTGTATCCTAATTTTTCAAAACAAAATGATGTCATAAAAGGGGAAATTCCTATCTTTTTTACTATATTTATATTTAAAAGTGCATTGAATTTAATGAACAACAATACCATACTTTCTTTCATTGCATGTGTGTAACTCCAGAAAAACTTAAATGAAATGAGCAGTCTGTTTTGCACTGCAAAAACGTGAACCGCCATGTTTATGTCCCTGTGACGTCACAATACTGTACATTTTAATGTACGTAACACACAAATGACTGCAACATATGTTCAAGTCGTAAAATTGTGTTAAATAAAGTAGTTTATGCGGTAAAGTTGAGTATGGCTTAAACTTCAAAGAGTATAAATGTGGATAATAGTTCGTTTCGCAGCAATAAAATTAAATTTACTAAAATTAAAATCTTAACTTTAGCGCCATCTGATAAATCAAGGCAGACTGCATGGT
>PNEQ01001204.1:0-93874 GCA_003012365.1 Medauroidea extradentata
TTTTTTTTTTTTTTTCCCAGAATATTTAGTACATCGAAATCTCGTTAAATTCTTCGTACCTCTTTTGGGATAAAATTTCGGACATTCCTGAAAATACCATTCGGGTATCTAGTTAATAATTATTCTAAAACGAACATGAACTCCATATCTCGAATAGCTTTTTAGACATGGAGGATTAATCGAAACACGCATATTTTGACCTTCTTAAGAATACAACTTCCAGAATAAAATTATTGAAATTTTTCGAATGTACATTTGCGTTGCTCTCACAATGAGCTGAATATCATGGCAACAGCCCGTTGGGTTTTAGTTACATCAACGAGTCTTCTAAAACACTTTCACGCCGTTTCACATCATAAAGGGTCGATTTTCGTAACATTAACTCAGTGATTGCCTATGCCCAAAGGGGAACCTACTCTAAAATTTCAAGTTTCTAGGTAAAAAGTTTTGAGCTGTTATTTGACATATCATTCAATCAGTCAGCCAGTAAATCGTTTTTTAAACTATAAAGATAAGATGTTAGCTAATAAAAATAATAACACTGCTTGTACTCGAAAAATCTTGTGGATACACCTAGCAGTAGACACACAATACAACAAATTTGCAGAAAACTCAACATTTTGTAGTAGCTCTTAATTTATGTTTTAATTAAATAAACCGTATATACAGACGTTTGTCTCTAGCTTATACCAAACTTTCAAAGTGGGTAGTAGGACTATTAGCGTATGACTTCTTCAAAATAGTTTTAATAGACTTGCAAAGCAGCTAGTCAAATTGCAGTGAAATGCAGTGCTTTAGACAAGGTGATGAGAGCGATTTACGACCCATTTAGACTGCTCTGCACCGAAGAATTGTACCAAACACTGTTCAACTCTTTCACATTGTGTTAATTTTAATTTCCAACAAACACAATATTTTTCCGTGACGTAGATTTCGTAGAAACGCATGACAAAATAGTGATTTGACCTTTTCCACTAATTATACAAAGTAAATCTACACTATGTCGTACAAATATAAAATTATGCACTTTTGCCACGTGAACTCCGAGTGCTTCATTTGCCGGTGCTATATACAAACACTGAAGGCCAGCCTAGTACCTTGTGAGTCTATAATAACAAATATATATATATATATAGTCGAGTGTGGAGTAACATTTACTAACTGCATTTCCCTTATACATAATTCAATCCTTATAAGCGTTCGGAGTCATAACTTTTATACATAAGTATTTTAACCGCAGGTAAATTTGGAAATTTCGTGATTTATTTAAATTAATTTAGTTAAATTGTGTTAATTATTATTTGTATACTGCCTATAAAACTGAGTGAACGTTATATTTTGCACTCGTAACAACAATGCTTGCATAGTTTAACTGATTTTTGGACTTTGATAACTTATGTTCAGTTTTAAGGATAATAGTTTAAACGTAAGTTAATCTTGCTTTGGTGTAAGTTTTTTGTTACTTTGAATTAAGATAATGAGAATGCAGTTAGTAAATGTTACTCCACACTCGACTAGAATATATTTTTTTGTTATTATAGACACACAAGGTACTAGGCTGGCCTTCAGTGTTTGCATATAGCACCGGCAAATGAAGCATTTAACGCCGTTCACGTGGCAAAAAAACTTATTTTATATTTGTACGGCACAGTATTAGTTATGTGCCGTTTGTTGGCACGTGCTATTTTGTGCTTAATTTTCCCTTGTCTAGTTCATCTATTTTTAGTGGTTACTAGACTCCTTTTTTTTACTTCCTACACTATTTAAATACTGACTTAATACTAACTGGTAGCATCAAATAGCTTCGACTCTATGACGGCCTATAATCACGACTTTTACTCGACCTTGTTGATTCTTGCACATCATGGCGTGAGTATTAGCCACAATTATTTTCGTTTTTCATCCTTTTAAAATGTCGTAATCAGACTTAATTCCTCCTTCGGGTAACTTTTTTTTTGTCAGTTACTGTTTTCCCCTCTGTTGTCATTGTGAGTTTCTTCTCGTTCACCTTTTAAACTCTGGTTTTGATTATTTTTTTACTGTCCAGCTTTTTTTAACTTCCACGAACTTTCCATTTTAACATACATAATATTATAGAGTAGAAGTGAGTCGGTGTATTCTGAATAATTTGTGTTAAAATATTATGAATAAAAATAAGTAGATGTTTGTAACATGCTTCAAGTAAGACCTTATTGCAAAGAACATTTAAGACTCATGAATCTTATTTGGTACATAAGTTTTTCTGAAGTACTTACCTCATTATACATTTATTTTGAATAATTTTTCAACAAACTGACTTGTTTATAATTTAAAATAATTTTCGAAATCTAACTTTCAGATGACAATTAATGACACGCATAGGTAATTAAACTATTTCTTTGGCGGAAACAAAAAATAATATTTTTGATAGCTTCAATTTGGTAATAATATTAATGTAATGATATAGATATTTTAAATTTTGTTTTAACATACTAGCTCACACCTTGAAGGACACTCTTGCATACTATCGTATAAATAAAATTATTTTTAAATTACATCTAAACAGTACATAAAAATCAGTTTAAAATAGCGTTATGGCTCCTTGTTGACGATGTATAGAAACACAGTAAGCTGGGGTGGCTGAAGGCTTGTTGGGTGACTTTGGGACGTTACAATAATTATTTCCCTCGTATATGATAGCCCTGAATTAAGAAATTAACATGCGACAAATTCCGAATTATAAACAGCCATAATCTAACCAAGTTTACTCACACTTGACAGTTATAGAAAATAAAGTACAAAAGTGTCCCAAATTCACCCGATGTGTCGAAAGTCGCTCTCCTTGCTGTTTTATAAGACCACCACCTTCAGTATAGGTACTTTCGATTACGTAATGAGAGTTGAACAGTTCTCCTACGAAAGAATAAGCATAGTCAAGTAAATGCAAAAATTCGGGGGAAAAAATGTCACAAACAGAAAAATAATTGACTGATGGCAGTAAACAGGTATTCCTGTCTCTCTTAATAACTATTCATGTAGCTTTTCTGTTGAACCATGCGATAAAGAAACAAAACGTTAACTGTCAGCCAAATGCATCCTTCGTGCCCCTTAAGCAATGCAACAGAAGATTGTAAATAGAAGAAAATTATTTGACTTTGAAGTTCCTGAGGTAAACACGTAATTCATTACTCGCAAAAAAAAAAAAAAACTAAGATTTATATAATTATCGTCGACTATCATATTGCAAGCAACAAATCTGCAATACGTCTCTAGGAAGTTCTGAAATTAAACGTGTTCAAAAACAAGTCACTTTGGACTTAAAATGGGAAAAAAACGTTAATTACAGAATGAAGGACACAGAAAAGAGTTTCGTACTTATATTTTTCTATATGTACAGAAGGTAGAATATCTAATATTAGAAAGTGTGAATGTAATCGGTAAGTTCATGAAATATGTGTGGGACAAAATAACAATTTAAATGGCCATATATATTAGTATTAGTTAAATAAGTGTTCTTTATTATTTAATATAAATTATTTGCTATAACATAATATCAGCTAGATTAAATATATAATATTAAACGATTTATATTAAAATATTAATCTATCTAATAACACTATATAATAGAAGGGGATAGGTATAGGATATAAAATTGTATATTGAAAACACCTCACTTTTATACTATGTATGTTAGACTAGTTAGTATCATAGTAGGCAACCTATATATTTCCTGTTCATATTGTCGTTTATACGAAATTGTTTCTTATTTCAGCGCAAAATCTGAGTACCGAATACAACACTTCGATCTGTGAGCTCCGCAGATGCTTGCATAATAAGAAAGTGTTACCAAAACATAAAATTTTAATTCATATTATCTAATAATAAATGAAATTTATTGAACTTTGATAACGTATAGGTATTCTGACTTCACTTGTTTCCTGTTTGACTGAGTTTCTACACACATCGGCCTTATTTTCACTACTAATGGGAATTATTTGAAGCAGAGTTTCATTAATAGCCCCTTTATATTAAAAACTACTTTTACGTAAAATATTCTAAGTGTTTCTGGGCATGACCTTTCTTAAACATCCAAAGACTGTTGCTGTCCAATATTCGTATTTCTTCGTACGTTGCGTTGTAACAAATACATCATACATAATTGGTACGACGTATTTGGCTAACTCAAATGACATATAACTGAAATAATACCAAAAACTGTGATCAGAATTTGAATTAATATCCTCATGTACTGGCTCTGATCGTCTACGACTAACATCTACGTATGATACTTTATTCAGAATAAAATCTAGTAGCTTCCGCATTACTTTAAATACAAAAAAATATTTTAACTAATAGGTTATAAGAAAACGTTTTTATTTCTGTAAACTTTTTTCGGCCACGAACTAAGTTAAAAATATCAGACAGTATAATGATTATTTTTTATTGTTTACATGTATTATACAAAAAAAAATTAATGGCAATGCTTAAAAACTTTGTAGATATTTATATTTTAGTGAACACGTATGATGCAATTCATTATAGCTTTCTGTATGACAATTGGAATTATTACATAATAATAAAAACATATATAATTGTTACCAAAACACAGAGTAAAACTTTGTAACATAATGTACTTCACAAAATAATTTTAATTAATTCAGTATTAAGTTCGAATCCATTATACGTAACATTGGCATAATGTTTGGCTGGATTACCAAAACTTAAACTCAATGTTTCTTCGTAACGCCTAAAGTGTGTTTTTTATGTTTGTCAGTTGGTGTGTGTGTGCGTGTATTGATTGAAAATGGGGTGTCTGAACTTAGCAAGTTTAATTTTGTACGCAAAACTAGAAGTAATTGCGACAAACCTTTAAATACGGTAACAACTGAATAAAAATGCACTTATTTTGCAATACCAAAGCATATGGGAACATGAAAATGTTGCAATACAAAATATTTTCTTCATATAAAACATTCAATATATGTCATTAAAATTTAGTTTTATGTTTTTTTTTACTATACCGTTAGTTGCAACGCTTACGAATAAAGTACGACACTCTAAATGTTTAATTCACAAATATGTCACTGTTATGTATGTGGCAGTAAAAACATTGAATTAATTATTATTTTAAGTCCTTAGCCTTATAAAAGTGAACATTAATGTAAGACAACCTGAGACTGCACTTCAAGTGTTTCAATATTTAACCAGTAAACAAATTAAACAAAGCATCACAAAGACATTAAATTCTACCTAGTTTTAATATTTGCGTAATTGTACTAACACAACCACGTAGGACACCAGAGTTCCTAGCAAAGAGAAGAAGGTTTGACGATCCAATCTGAAAAATCCCCAAGCGCTGAGCACAACTGGCCTTTCCAACAATTGCTGGGAAAATATATGCAGTTCCATCATGGCGGCTGTACTGAGACTCCTCTTGAGACTTAACTTCTGTAATAGTAACATTGCTTTCTCTCTCATATTGACCACAAACTGAGGAACAAAAGTGGTAAGCAGTAAAACCGAGAAACTGTATATAATCCTAAACATAAATGAAAACAAGGAACTATTATTTTCGTAAAAAGTACCTTGCCGTATGCCGGATAACATGTCAATAACAAATTTTGCATTGTATATAAGATAACTTATACCAAACATCAAAATAATCAGTATCTGAAAACCGAAACAGGTATTCATCAAAACAACTGTTTCATTAACATAGTAAAACAATTTTCTAGAGTGTTTCAGCACGTGATTATTTATATCGAAGTTGAAGTGATAAAATGGTGTTATTTCATGAGTAAGGACATTACCTAGCGTGTCGGTTTCACAGAGTCTTTCTAATTTATTGTTTACATAAAACCCAGTCTTCGAAATAAGCAAAAGTATGTCCAAGTATAAAACAAGTCCGGTAGTTATGACAAGGTTAGATAAATAATTCATAACGAACCACAACCCGGAAATACCGTAGTAAAAATAGAAGGCAGCGAAGAGCATGTATGTTTCCAATACTAAACATAAACTAAGCTGAATCCACAGGAATGTGCTAACTTTTCGGTAATTGATCCAGGATGATTCAAGAAGCACCTCGTCCATATAGCACATTCTCCTGATGATCTCATTCATTCGAGAGCTTGCACATGTGACCAGGGTAGTGACCGCACACAATATGCTCACACAACCCGTGATCCAATAAGTGATCGTACTTAATATATTGCTATTCTTTTCTTGAGTACTTACATGGTAGTAATGGAATGAACATCCAACCACGAGCAGAATTATGTAAGCAATAGATTGTACTATGGCCTTGGTTCGTGGTCTGTAAATATGGCAATCGTCATCTGGCAGACGTTTGATTGGCGCAAGGCCTAGTATCTTCAGAAAAACAAACAACGGCCACACTACTAAGCGTACGCACATATTCAAAGCGACTGTCTTAAAATGGATAAGATATTCAATCTTTTTTAGAGATATATGCTCAATGTCAGTATTAACGTTTTAGAATGCATGCATATCATTTTTAATTAAATGCAAACCAAAAGTATCCTAATTTATAAGGTGTGCTTTGTAAAAGTTTAAAAACATACTTTCAGTGATTTTCTAATGCTTGTTATAATAATAATATACAATACAACTGCGAACGTTGCTGTTGCCCATCAGCTACGCGAACTGAAATGAAAGCACAAAGCACTGTAGCTGTCCTAAGTTACACCGAGTGCTTTTACCTGATTGCCATTGATTAGTTCAAGCAGCTGTAGGCCTACGTGTATAGAATACATTATCTTATTAAATATAGATTTTGTCAGTCATGACCGTTATTCCTGTCAACCCTTTACTCCGTTAATTTTGTTATAAAATATTCAGTTGAAAAATTGGAATTATTTAAATGCCATTTCGAAAGACGTCGCCTATCTCATGTGCTGCGCTGATTAAAGAGTTACAAGTTTTAACTGTATTTTCTTTTTGATAAAACATTTTGCACATATTAAAGTTAACATTCGTTTTTAAAGTGGACATGTTACAGTTTTTTAAGTAAATAATGAATGATGAATTATGCTTGCAATTCATTAAATTAATATAATGTTAAGAATGTTTACTAGTAACGTAATAATATTAGTATACGATACAATTCATGTTTCATGTTTGTTGGAGTGGAAAATTTTTGAAGACATTTGGCTATGTTACATGTACAGTTTAAAACTCCTTCAAACATTGCTGTCCGAATGTATTCAGCTTAAAGCTCTGTAAGTCAGCTTGTGTAACCACAGCCATTTTGGAAAATTTTTGAGAACAGCTAGGCTCTCTACATTACGAAGACTAATCCGTTATATTTGTGCAGTTGGATAATACTTTGTTATTCATAACCCTGTAATTTGAACAGCTAAACGTACGAATCAGTTATGATGCGGTTCATTGCTAATAGTTCAGGGAACATTAGCGTCTTCATAGTGCAGTAACTAATTAGCAGACTGCTGATGCTTTAAGCTTACATATTGTTGTATATGTAGAGTTGTTTTATGTTCTCGTGTATTCTCCTGCAGGTAAATGTCATTTATACAGTTCGTATTCATAATATGTGTACGATCCGGTACAAACGAAAATGTTGAATTGAGACACTGGTGAGTGCATAGGTATAAATCAATAATCAAATATCGGCCATTCTTTCTTTTATTGAATAAAGTATATCTTCGAAGATGATACATCAACTTCACTGCAACATTCTATTCAAGCCAAAAAAATGAAATGTCGCTCATTTGTATACGTGACAGTTGCTAAAGTTTAATTATGTGGCGCAGTAAATACGATGTGCATAGCTTTGTAATTATACTTTCCTGCAACCCTTCAAAGTGTTTCAGTAGTGTCTCTAGTTACTAGAAAAACAACCAACATGAAATCTCTTCGATAAACTCTTACCGTCAAGCAAAATTATAAATTATTATTATGTACTATTTAGAACTCTGGACAGTATTCTAAGCCACGTAAAGACGGTGAAGAAATATGTTGTGACATTATTTAGAAATTTGCCGATATCGGTGCATTAAAACAATTTATTTTTAGGTGTGAAAGTATAATAACGTAATTTCCGTAAATGTTTCCAATTTTTATTCACTATCTGAAAATTAAAAAAAAAAAAAAAAAAAAAAAACATTAATCCTGCACAAAATAGCTTAAAAAATCACGTCTTAACATTTTGGTTCACAGTCAATAATCAAGTAAGAAAGTAGGAAAACATTACAAATAAAGTCGTTATTTCGTTAACAATAATATAATACGTTAGATTTAAAACAATTCCATGTCTTCAAATCCAATTAAAATAACTAACTAAAACCGTATAGTTAGGTTTGATTCAACGAATAACAAAAGAACACCAACCAATAATTTTCAAACGTATCGTTATGGGCTGATTTCTGGGACACGTGTTCCAATGTAATTTCCAACTGCCACCATATTCTCAGTCAGTGACTTGTCTCTTCTTTTACTGGCCTACGGTTAGAAAGAGACATCCGCGTAATTTTTGCGACGGTAAACAAATACGGTATGAAACGTTCTGGCCATAATTTCGAGGAAATGTGTGTTATCACAGCCAATTTAATAACAATATAAGAAAGCATTCTTCATAAAATTAAAAATAATGTATCTCGTCAAACAACGTCGAAATATTTATCAATTAGATACAAAAATATGCCATATTTTCGTACGATTTAAATTAATACCAAATTCCTGGAAGTAACAAACTGAATAAATGTTTACGATCAGTTTGTTTCCGTAGTGAAAAAAAAACTTAAAGTTTCCTGTAGCGCGTTATGTCATTTTTGGTAAACTTTCAAAAACTAGAACTATGTTGCCAAATAAACGGTTACAATGCAATAAACTTAGTAGTATGCTGAAATAGGTGGTTGTTGACTAACTATTAAAACTGTCTGTACGTGCTGAAAATACGAAAATTGTAAATGTACGAAACGTGAAGGTTAATATAAATCTGTATAATAGGTTACTATATTTCCGAAAATTCCTTGGAAAAATTTCTGCATTGTTGCGAATAACAATTTTGAAATCAGAATTGAACATTTTTAAGTTAATTTTTTTTTCATTTATTAGTTATTCCTACTAGTTTTGTGCACAGAGTTTGTATACAAACGTGCAGGCAGTCTGAAAAACTAATATCTGTTTGATAGCATATGTGTTAAAATTAAGTAGAGATTTCAAAAAGCCGCTTTCAAAATTTACAGTTTAAAAAAATTCACTAACACACTAACTTAAGCGAACGTACTTTTCTGTACCTTGCTAATATTTACAGAAGAATGGTATACTATGACAAAAAAAAAGGCAAGTTTTATTATTATTCGAGCTATTTCAGAGACTTAATTTTGTTAGTTAACATGTTTTGGTACGTAAACTTTCAAATGGGTTGCTGAAATATTTTTTACTATTTATTAACTTTAATAAAAATTCGATATTTAAAAGTCACTTGCTCTTAGGTAAAAATAATATAATTCAGATAAATCTCACCTACTGTAAGACAGTAGACGAAAATCAGACACTACTCACATATTTTCGACTAATCGTATCATTACAAAAGAAAGTTATTGTTGCAGATACCATACATATTTTCGAAAAGGAACAACAGTCGTGTTTGATTGTCGGTATTATATTTATGTTCTGTAGAAGCCGCAAAGAATGTTTTCATTTTTAGAACGTACTTTTACTTTTAAAGGGCAGATTATTATAGCAACCATCCAGAAAGCACAAACAATGAAACATAACGGTTGTCCAAATTTTACCACAAGTACGGCAAGTGCAAAAATACCTTTATTTTAATGACTTGTATATATCTCCTATTATAATTCTTTCAAAAACTCAAATGAAATTTAATTGTGCATTTTATTTGATATAAATTCAATAATATATTAGTGTTACAATATTACATTTCATATATTTATCAGAACTATTACTCTAATTATTTTACAAATTATTTTAGAAATAATATCTTATGTTAGTATACCAGAAATAAATTTATGAATCTGTCCACTTTTTTATTGCCCTAGTCAAACGCATATTTCATTATATTTGTTACTAGAATCAAAGCTTAGATAAAAAAAAACTTTGATATAGTTACTTCGGTTAACACCACAGTTAGTGAACTCAATTAGTTACATTTATAGACAAACCAAATTGTTTCCCCATTAATTCTTAGGTTCCAAAAATAATAAAATGTGTATCAACTAAGATTCTACCTCAGCTATTCATAAATATTTAATATTATTGCGGCAGTATAACGTGAAACACAATTAACAGAATCTCGTTACTTAGCCTACAGCGTATTAAAAAATAGACAACAAACGCACACATGCCATAAGTTTGCATTGAAAAATAAATAAAAGTTTAATTCTATACAATGCAATTTTTTTACCAAGGTAGCTATTTTTTAAGATTACGAGTTTTACGAAGGAAATTTGCAACTATTATTTAAGCTATTTTTAATAAATATGCAGATAAAATTTTCAAACTATAATATAAACGTTATCATTTGTATGTTGGTACAGAATGGAAATTACAGTAAAGATAAATACAATTTTAATAATCAGGTTGTAAAATGTAGGAGAATACGTGCTTAATAAATGCTAGTGTTTGGGTTCCACAATTGCTGTGCAAGTACTATCACGAAATTAATTATATACAATTACATAAGTTTTAAATTCATTGTAACTGCACTAACACAACCACGTAAGACACAAATGTTCCTAGCAGAGAGAAGAAGGTACGACGATCCAAGTTGAAGAATCCCCAAGCGCTGAGAAACACTGGTCTCTCCAACAACTGCTGGGAAAATATCTGCAGCTCCATCATGGCGTCTGGACTGAGAGATCTCTTGAGACTTAACTTGTGTAGAAGAGACATAGTCATCTCAGTCTTGTGGGATGTATGATGTGGGACAAAAGTAGTAAGTAAAATTAATGAGAAATGGTATGCAATCCATATTATATACGAAGTCAGATATAGGTTATCCAAGAAGAGTGTGATTTGCCTAGTCCCGTTAAAAATCTCAATGATAACTTTTGCGCTGAAAAGAAGATAGCACTGGCTAGTAATCATAATAACAAATATCTGAAAGCCAAAGTTGTGATCAACAATTGCAATTGTCTCACGAATGTAGTAAAATACCTGTCTTAAATATTTTAGCAAAGAAACATCTGTGTTACAGTAACCGTGCTGTGTTATGTGGCGTGTATTTTGGTGGACGGTATGAGAAGAGCCATTATTGTTTGCTGCATTGATGTGACTGAGTGCCGCAGGTTTTTGATTTGATGCATAATCCGGCATGTCTTGTTTGCATAGTTCTTCTATTGCTTTGTTGATATAATTCACAGTCTCAGAAATCAGTAGGACTATATCCAAATACAAAATAATTCCCATTCTTGTGAGAACGCCTGCGAAAGAGGTCGCAAAAAACCAAACGTTCTGGTTGTAGGTAAAGTAGAATGGCACAAAAGTCATATAAGATTCAAACATCGCAAACAAACAGACCTGAATCCACAGGAACACACTGACATGCTGGTGTTTGATCCATGATGGTGCAAGAAGTACTTCATCAATGTAGCAAATTCTTCTGATGATCTCACTTAGTTGGGAGCTGGTGCATGACACCAGGGTAGTAACGGCACACACTGTGCTTACACAACTTGTTACCCAGAACGTGATTGTGCCCAATACGCCACTCTTTGGTTCTTGATAACTGTCATAGTACTGATGTAATGTGCTTCCGACTGTTACCATTATTATGTAAATGGATGTTTGTATGATTCCTGCTATACGCGACCTGTAAATTCGTAGATCATCTTCTAGCAGACGTTTAATTGGCGTAAGGCCTAATATCTTCAAAACTATGACTAAAGGCCTTGCACACAAGCAAATGCTCTTTGCAGTAGAGAATATACTCATCGTGGAAAAAATTAATTTCCAGCTAGCGAGTAAAATTTGTTGTCAGTAAATATGTACAAATATTTTAAACTAACGTCTATACCATAGTGGTTACTTTCTATTACAAACTGAAAGTTTGAGAACTGTACGATTTTATTTTAAAAGTCAGAAGCAGCAGTTCCCCTACTCGTCTGTTGTAGATCATTACTAATGTGAAGTAGTTCCAGGTACGATCCACTATAGAAACAAAATCAGATTAGTGATACGGCTGTCTACATTTGATAAAGTGGTAGATAGATGCTTTCAGTTGATTGCTTTCGATTGCGATCCATGTTTATCTGTACGAAGTACATTTCATGATATTAAATATCGATCTCGTAGCCAACGTTCCTTATTTTTGCAAATGATGTTTTTATTGCTTTTCTTCAAGAAGTCTGACAACTGACGTTTCATTGCTTTTGAAATAAATGATGAGTAAAGAAGTTGTGCAAACGATTTTATTTCCCATAATTAGAGACACGCAAAATTCGCATCTTCATTGGTAGCAGACTAAACTTCATTTTCCTATGCATAAAAGAACATAATCTGCTATTCAATTGGCCACGAACTTTTATGTGTTGTCAATTAAGTGTTTTACGTCTTTACAGAGATTGGCATCTCTTCCGTGTAAGCATTCTTTGCGGTAAGTCACAACAATATTGGCCAACGGTAGACGTCGAACGAGCCAATAGTCACTTGGAGTCTAGTCAGCTTCAGAAAATAACGAAAATTTTGTATGTCGCTACCCATAACTTAAGGGAGGTAAAATTCTTTTTATTTTTTTAGTGAACTTCAAAAAATATTATGTGTTACAAAATATGTGCAATTTTTCTCCATAAGTAAAATTTCCTATTGCTTTGATTACACTGCTAGATATTCGTTAAATAACCGATATCGTTACTGTTTTCTGTTCTTATTTTTAAAAATACTCAAAATACTAATTAATTACAGGATATATATATGGTATGTCAATTAGGCAAAATCAGAAAAACCATATATTACTAGGAAAATAATAGAGTCCTTAATAGTTTTTCAATCAGCTGTAATGTTATTTAGATATAGCGCAAATTGGATTAGCATAAATTAAAAATTCGCGTTTTCTGAAAAAGAGAATGATTGCGTAATTAATTTGTGTAATTTTAGTACGATTATAATATTTAAAAAAATTTCAATTCTCTAAAAATGCAAATATATGGTAGACCACTTTTTGCAACACAATGACCGTTAATTTATACGTAAATTGTTGCTTAATACACTATCAAATATCTCAGACAGATTTAAGCGGTTATGGACTGTGATAAGAAACAAATAGTTCTAGAACTGTAACGAACTATAGGAATGGTAAATGAAAATACTTGTCTATGTCACGAGTATCAACAATACCGAAGAACAATAGTAACTTATATGCTTGCCACAAACCTGCTGTAATATTTACATTTCTGTTTTCCCTAAATGAAATTATGTATGTTGATAATTGCTTTATGAATGTAGCTTCATCTGTATCTTGGCATGAAGACGAGGATAATAAATTGTCGCATGTCATGTTTAAAATTATATACCTGTAAATTATTATGATAGTAGACACTAGATTGGTTAGTACCTTTAATATTATAGGTAGACTCAATATGTTACGTTACTAAGTTCTTTATCTTTACAAAAATTGGTTCTACACTTTCTTTACAAAAATCACTACCCAATTAGAAATATAATTAAAAATGTCGATAATTATTATTTACTTAATATCAGGTTTCATGTAAGCATTTATCATGTATGACTTACCAGTATTATGTAGAGAATTCACAACAAAGTTCACGAGGAAACATTTCAAGATTCAATGCAAGGTCAATAACAATATGCAACCGAATTCGTCTTGATTCACTTCAGGATTTAGCCAAACTTGCCATTATTTGGTAAAGGATTAATCACAATTAATATGATTATTCATATCCGGATTCATTCGAATTCATTAGAATTCATCCTGATTCATATAATGATTCACATCAGAAATTACTGGTTTTTTGCACATTCACTTCGGGATTCATCAGGATGCATCAGGATTCAATTGGGTTAGAAAGAATTAATCACGGTTTATCAGGATTTATGCAACAGTTAGTTATTTAACAAAAAATATTTATGATTCCTTGCAGTTAATGTGAAAATATAAATTTAAAATTATAAGAAAATGGTAATAAATAAAAATATTAAAGAACATTTTTTAAACTTTAAACAAAATACTGATTATGTGTTTTATTTATTATCGTTACACCCTACCCAATGAGAACGCGGGATCTAAAATATCTCGTTTAACTACTTTGGGCCATGCGAGAACTAGGACAGCGTAGGAATAATATGCATCCAACTGAGAAATACCGACCATTTAGTCATGCTGGTAACTTCTTGTTTTCACATAGATCAGTGAGTCGTTTACTAAAATGTATTATCAAGGCACAAATTGTATTGTAACCGTTACGAAAAGCAAAATTATTTGTTTTGCTCTAGTTAAATTAATGCATTAATTGAATGCTTCCAAATTAATATCTAATGAATAATAAGAAAAAATGTGAATTTATGAGTAATAATGTTTGAAATATCCAACAATGCTACACAAAAAATGTCGCCAGATCGTGCACTTTATTAGCAGTTATTTGTACAGATCAAATTAAAAAAAATTTTAATCATACCAGCAATATTGCACATTTTAAACTACCCTTCGACACACAAGTGCAAGTTATATTTTCAATCAGAAACTTAAAAAAAAAATTTTTACAGATTTAAAATATAACAATTATCATTTTGCTGTGTCTGGCGTTGTAGAGCTACAGAAATATATTCGAAAGTGTTCCGCACACATTGGAAACTAAACCATTATTTTTCACTAATTATTTAGTTTTGACGTAGCTGCACTAAGAGAACAATATATGTTGCCAATGTTCCTAGCAGAGAGAAGAAGGTACGGCGATCCAAGTTGAAGAATCCCCAAGCGCTGAAAACCACAGGCCTCTCCATCAACTGCTGGGAAAATATCTGCAGCTCTATCATGGCGGCTGGACTGAGAGATCTCTTAGTGCTCAATTTATGTAAAAGCAACATAGTCTTCTCTGATTGGTCGACCACATATTGCGGGATGAACGTTGTCAGTACTACAACTGATGAAACACTAGCAGTCCAAGTTACATAAACACAAGAAGAATAAATATCAATGAATATATGCTCTTGTCCTGTACCCATCACAGCGTCAATAAACATTTTTGCACTGAATGCAGCATCAAATATGCTGTACGTCACAATAACCAAAATCAGGAAGCTAAAGTTATCATTGACTATCTCAATTGTTTCGCGAAGGTAGTAATGTATCACTCTAATTTGCTTTAGCTTGCAAGCTTCTATATTACAGTTGGCTGCAGGGGTAATGTGCAGTGAACTTAGACTGGTTGTCCAGGCATTAAAAGGACTGCGCTGTGAGATACCTTGTGATGGAACACTGTCTAAAATGACCTGTTCACACAGATAATAAATTTGATGGTTAACATAAACTTCTACCTTTGCTACAAACATAAGTATGTTCAAATACAAGATAAGTCCTAGTTTTAAGACTATATCACATAATAAAGTCGCAAGAAACCACAAACCCGCCATATCGTACTGAGTATAAAATGCCATAGACATAATGTATGTTTCAAACACTGCAAGGAAACTAACTTGAATGCACAGGCATAATCTGACTTTCTGGTATTTCATCCAGGATTGGGCAAGAAGCACTTCGTCTATAAAGAACATTCTTCTAAATATTTCACTGTGCCGAGAGCTCGCACACGAGATCAGGGTAGTGACGAAACACAGTGCGCCTGCACCAGTAGCAAAAATTAAAGACGTCATGTTCAAAATATAATTATTCGCTTCGGTAGGCCTTTCATAGTAATTATGAATACAAAATCCCGTAATTAGTAAAATCATGAGGGTCCCAGTTTGAACTATGCCTCTTGTCGGGGATCTGCAAATGTATAAATAGTCGTTTGGGTGGCGTTTGATTGGCGCTAGTCCAAAAGTCTTAAGAATTACGAACAACGGCCTTATTGCTGAGCTCAGACTGTTCGGTGAAGACCAAATTTTCATCGCGATTCTAATTATCAGAACGCTGGAGGTACAGCTAATATCGTCGCTACGGAATTTAAGAGTACCAAATTTTCTTGCACTACCCAACTATAGGTTACAGTTCCAACACTTCTATGCGATACTGTGAGTTCTTTTTGTATATACACATGAGTAAAACGAAGTTCTAAAAGTGTGACCTTCTTGAAAGTTTCTGACGCACAACGTCCGTAACAAAGGAAACGAAACAGAAGACTGTTTGCTGCCTTATCTGAGTAATTTCCTGAGTGCTCTTACTTGATTATTATTGATTAAGCGAAGTAGCTCTGCGCGTGACAAATGACTGAAAAATTAAGTATCGACCAATTGACCATTGTGATTTCTAGGCGATTAATTTTTTTTTATCATTTATCATTCTACAGAGTGGAACGCATTACAAGTAAGCGTTCATCGTATATTTTAAAGAAAAAAAACATTAAAATAAGTGGACAGCGTTTCTAAATTTTCCTTCTTTTAATCATAATTTCCAAACAAAAAATCATAAAGTTCATGTAACAAAATTTTTTGTGCCTGGCTAAAAAGTCATACATATTATTCATGTATTATTTATGTTCACTTATTATTTTATTTAAGTTTAACATAACTGATTTTGAACTATGCGATTCTGACTAACTTTTATTTTGAATACTTCCAGAAAATTACAAAATAATATGTTAAAATTATAAAAAAAAAAGCTTAGTACGCCTTCAAAAACTAGAAATAAATTAAGTGAAAAAAATGTGTATAGTACAATAAATCCTACGAATCAAAATTTTTGGTGCAAAATATCAAAAATGAATGTCAATATATTATTCAGATTCCATCTACGTGTTCCCTCATTACTTGCATTTACCCGACAGACACTCATAGTTGTATAATTCCACAAAGACTTTGTTGTGAAGAATTGCAATGAGCGCGTGGGCGTATGATGGTCATCATGTTGCAAGTAGTAAAACAAGTTCATATCTACACACAATGGTTACGTTTATGACTTACGCACATAATTCCCGCAGAAACTGCAGCAGTGACCTTCGTATGAGAACTACGAGTATCACGAATGCAACACAGGCCGTCACAGGCCGCCGACCTTTGACTTTCTACTGGTCTAGCGGAGGCAATCATCAAATGGTTTGCCTGCTGCCTAAGCCACTAAGACACCCCTTGTGCCAATGTTCCTGCTTCTCCAGTCTTCCTATGCATTTGTCGTTGATGCTGTGAGCTTGTGTTGTTGATCTATTTACTGTAGAATTTTATCTTACAGCAAACATTGCATTTGACTCGCAGTTGTAGACTTGTCAGGTAAGCCTACCTTGCTTTTACATACTTTTTCAAACTTGTCTTAATAAGCTTAAAATAATATATGATAAACCATATATTTAGTTCCAGGATAGTCTTTCCTTGAATGAGTGAATGTGCGACGTAAGTTTAATTCTGGCTTTCATGACAAGCTTTCTGCGAGTTTGCCTTAAATAAAAAGCTGAGTTCTCAGCAGTGATAAAAATATCAATTCTTAAACATACCACTTTCAGAATTTACTAGATGGATGTTGTTTATATAATTTCATTAAATTTTTTAATTGCCACTAACATGAGCAAAACCAATTTAATACATTTATTTAAAACTTTTCCAGTCACCCGTATTTTATTGCAGTTTACTTGGATTTACGGAACGTTTATAAAGGCTCTATCAAAAGATGTATTCTGATAACGTAGTGCACAAATTAGCCAAACCCTGAGTACAGTCACGCAAACAATTTCTTACACTTTTTAACAGTGCATTCTTGGAGTTAAAAAAAATACTACTTTTTTCTTTAAAGGTATTGGTAAAAAAAATCGCAAAACCCAGTGGTGAAACCGAAGTGTTAGGCAATAAGTGATTAATAACTTTTATAAGCTTCGTAAAGGGGAAATGTTTGAAAGACAATAGGCATATCTTCGCTCCAGGAAGAGTTTATGTCTGCTGTGCTGCACGCGGGAAGAAACAAGGTTATTTCTCACGGGATTGCCTGGCAGTTACATGGACACTGGCAACTACAACAATGTTAAACTTTGTTTCTTGTCGGTTTGTAATCAATGGTGTCAATTTTCTTGTGCCTCTCATGTCAACCTCTAGGTCTACGAAAATCTGTAAGCCGTGTAGTAAGGTGGTTGCTGAAATCTGCAACCTGCCTTTACCTGAAGAGATCCAAAATGATCGAAAAAACCGTCTCTGAAGTCGAAACGAATGCGACGAGAAGACCAGCAATTTAACAATCCCCTGTCCATATTAGGGATCTTAAACTTGGAAACCACTACCGTTAGAGGTGACAATCGGTCAGAGACTAACAGCTGGTATCTGTCATGATCAAGAGTGCGTCTTTATGGCGTGTGAACTCCGCTCATTACATCGCCTGCTACGGTGGGAATACAACAATTGGAAAAACCCAATACTTATCCTAGACGTTAGGCCGTCCTAGGATAAGAATGACGTACTCGTTTTTGGATATTCTTGGATCTCTTCAGGTAAGGGCAGGTTGCAGATTTCAGCAACCACCTTACGACACGGTTTACGGATTTTCGTAAACGTAGAGGTTGGCGTGAGAGGTGCAAGAAAATTGACACATTTTTAACTACAACCATGATCCAGCCCCAGTTATCCTACTTCCTTAGTCTCTCTCTGATCCCTCAGTATGCCTATCTCCAGACCGTTACAAATCAGTCCTTCATCCTTACAATGAAGTAGTTCTAGGTACATGTAGGAATGCAACCTAAATTATAGTACACACTGATATCTTTCTTGTCACAAGAATTAGTACACATCCTTGTAATAGGGCCTAATAATAATTCCGTGTAAGGAGGATACCCCAGAGACAGGGTATGGTAACCCTAATGCATGTTCCTGATTGGACGCCCGTAGGCAATCAGCAAACCTTGGGGATGACATGGAATGAGAATCTACAATGGACAGGCGTCAGAATGAGAAGGGCGGGAGAAACGGGAGATACACGAAGAAACCCGCTGGCCAGTGGCTTCATTCGGCACTATTCATACACGTGAAAATCTGGGGACCGACCCCGCCAGGGTTCGAACCTAAAGTTGGGAGGCGAGTGGTCTGACCTTGTTCATAAGCCCCTTAAACCTACTATACACAAAGTAGTACTTACATGCATGCCTGAATGTACATGTATGCCAAAACAATTCAGTAATATGAGGTCCTATTTTATGCCGTTGGGATTATACACACTTTAATTTTTTATCCACTCACAAATAAATAACATAAGGACAAGTCGGTGTACATAAGTGTCCAAATTATAACAATTATGTACTACTTGCCCAAGAAGGTGCATGAAAACTGGATCAACTAGATTGCAGCATTTACTTGCGACGGCGTGTGTCCAAATAAACGGTTAAGTTTAAAAAGCATTACCTTGCGCGTAATGACTTATATTTGATCAATGCACGTGGTGGTATCACCCTTACCGACCGGGTTCGACTAGGACTCGAAAACGGTAAAATATATTTAGTCGCATTGTGCCGTTTACAAGCCACTCACTTCTCTTTAAGGGTGCGCTTAACGGAAAATTTTTATTGTTTTTAAATTTTTTGTATTTTTAAGAGATAAGGTTTGTTTCGTAGACATACGCTGTGATTATTTTATTGCAGTGAAAAAATTTTAGCTTTCCTAGTTTTTATATAATTGCGTGTCAAATTCCATATTTGCATGAAACAGTTTTATGCTTTGCAGGAGAAATAAGTGACTTACAGAACTCAAAAAATTGACGCTGAGTAGCTAAGTTGCTGACTACAAGGTCTCCTAAACAAAAACAAATAAAAATGTTATGTTTAAAAAATTTTATATAAATTTTTAAAATTGTAAAAATTTTAAACATTCAAAAAAAATATTTTTTTTATTGTTTTGTATAGGAGGTCTTGTAGCCTACAACTTTTTTATTCACTATAATTTTTTCAGTTCAGTAAGTCTTGTGGTTCTCCTATAAAGCATAAAACCGTTTTATGTAAATTTGGACCTTGACATGGCATTCTAAAAAAATTAGGAAAGCTAAAAATATTTACATTGCAGCAAAAATAGTCACAATATATGTCTACAAAACAAACCATACATTGTACAAATATAAACATTTTTAAAAGATGAACAATTTTCCGTCAAGTTAACCACATTTTTCATAACCCGATTTTATTTATCTCTGTGCTTTTATGTTTCTCAGCCGCAAGTTCGAATTACTTTGGGACGTTCACTGAAATATCAAGCGACAAATTTTTGTGTGTGTGCGCATTTAATCTTTTTATCGGTGAAATATGCAACAAATATTGTCAATATACCTTTTTTGTTTACAGATTAGCGTAGACAACTAAACATCAGTGTGAACTTGGCTGTATAATTCTATAAAACATCATTAAACAATATTTTTAAAAATACCACAAGAATTACCTTTGAAGAAAACTACACGACAGTATTATCAAATATCGTAAAATGACAATATGGGAAAGTACGGTATTGTTGCATTGTTACAGCGGGAGACAATTTATCAACGGCGTGAACTGGAAACACTAGCAAAATTTACATTCTCATATCTCTATTTTCTATGGTGTTTATACATGTACGGACTAAATTTCTCTTAGGCTAATAGTGTCACAATACGTTTATAAACATTTTAAATTTTAACTCATCAAAATAATACTTAAAAAGCATAACTATATTCTAAAGTCATGATTACATTTCAATTTATAAATAACAAAATATAAAAATTAATCTACCCATAGAGCAATATGCTACGGTAGGAGGAACAGTTCTCATATCGGCGTGAACTGTAATTAAATAACACGTCTCCTGTATTTCTTCTGACTTTCCTATATTGTCCTGGTAATATATTTGGTATTATTTTACATTCTTGTAAGAGATTAAATTTATATGGTTCCTAGCAATAAGCATTTGACTAAAAAAACAAATTTCTTTGCTAAAACGTTTTGCACGTTATTTTTTACACGACCTGGCAATCAAATATAAAAACTTAAATTCAAACCCAATTAACGTATTTTAATTCAATTTAACTATATAAGTTATTTAAATAGTTGGGGTTATATTTTACATGTAAGAAATAACTATATGCTTTAGAAGCACATTGCCATAGGAACAGGAAATCATAACAAATTGTTGTGGCAGTGATGAATTGTGGCAGAAGATCAATATTTGTGTGTAGGCTTTCTCGTTACGCTGATTGCTACTTTATCTAATTAAATCGACAAGCAGTAGTTGAAGCACTTAATAACTGAATATATATTCAGGTTCTAATATAACCTCTTTAAACGCTTCTGGCAGGCGACGCCTATAATAGAGGAAACGAAATAAAAACTGTTTGATGTCATCATTAAAATATTTTTCTGAATGCTCTTACTTTATTATTACCGATTAAGCGGGGTACCTGTGTGTGTGTTTGACAAACATCTAAAAAATTATCTGTCGGCCATGTTCATTTCTAAGCAACCTTATTTTCATTTTTTTAACTGTATACGGGTTTAAAGACTTAATCATCAATTTCTAAGGAATATAAATTCTTATGAAAGTTAACAGATTTTCTATATTCCAGTAATTTAAGTAAGAAACCAGTTATTACTAGGCAATTTTAGTGGCTGGATATGTATACATGTATATTATAATTACCCATAAATAATTTTAGCTATGAACGAACTTCAACTATACAATTCTGACAACATTTACTTTCGAATACTTTCATAAAATAAAATAATAAAGTTAAAATCTCAAAAGAAAAAAATCGCCAGAAATTCGTAATGTAATTTGTAGACGTTAATAATGTTTAAAATGTAACGAATTGAAGTATACAAATTACAAAAATAAAGAAATTATTAATATTCATTCTAATTACGTTTTTCATGTTGCGAAAATTATTATCAGTTGTTCCTTACACACTATGACGCGTTTTGTGATTTGCGCAAATCAAGCCCACAGAAATTTCAGCAGACCTTCGCCAAAAAAAGTTGGGGTACTATATTTAATATTTAATTATGAACTATTTCACGTTTACCAACCGTGATAGTTTAATTAAGAACACATTAATGTAGAAATTTAAATTTTTGTGCAGAATTTAGACAAAAGTCGCAAATGATATTTTCTCGGATTTTATTAGCTTCCTGAGATCATTTTAGTTTAAACCTACTCATATACCTTGATTTATTTGATGGAAACAGCTACGTATAACCTATGTGTGCGTGTCTATGTATATATTTATAAATAAATATATATATGTGTGTATATATATATATATATATATATATATATATATATATATATATATAGACGCAGACAATTATTTTCTTTTTATCATTCGTAAAGAATTACGAAAACTTTAAGATGTATTAACTTTCAAATAGCTAAGAAAGTTGTATAAGAGTGGTGTAAAAAGTATTGTTGAAGTGCCAACATTTCTAATTGGTGCGCTGTGTCGGACTGCCATATATTCGCACTACAACTGCAATAACAAAAGTAATGTATATTGTTCATCGGCCCGTCTTTCACAGTATCAAATTTTTAGGTACAAAAGTCATGACATTTGATATAATGGCTGCTTATAGTTTACTACATTTATTCTCACAAGAGAAATGCAATACATTAGACAAAAGACCACGCGTGAAAACGTCCAAACTTGAATAATATCACATTAACATTTCACACATATGCATAAGTACTCAAAAACACATACAAACTTTAACACTTTCACAAAATTACATGAACTATATCATACACTTACATATACATGCATGTACGCTCTGACGATTACTAATGTACGTGTTAAGTGATGCTGGAAATACGAGAGCAACCCCATAATCCCATAAATTATAACCGGCATTAGTAGTATGTTTAAAACACAGAAACATTATTTTTGTGTAACTATTTAATAATAAATAATAACTTACTTACTTATAGCTACATGGTACAAATATTTCTATGTAACACTACATTACGAAATTAAATAAAATATGTTTCACATTAACGATCGCTTATTATTATTTCAGGAAACAAGTATGTAGAATATATATATATATATATATATATATATATATATATATATATATATATATATATATATATATATAAATTGTTCGAAATAATACAATCTTGATACTGTGAACACGGCATACAAAAAATACATAAAATTCTAGTAAAGATACTAAGTTATGTATGCGTCACGAGTCCGTCGTCATTCAGAAAAATTTTCTATGTGGTGTATAATGTTTTAAAGAATTGTATACATGGATGCTATTTTGATATTTGAAACGCGGCATTGACATAGATAAAATACATTAAGTAACGTTACTAAATATCGTACTTTACGTACCCAGTTTGACAGGATTTCGAAAAATTGTTCCTCTAGATAGTTGGTGTGCAATGTTCAAATGGAAGCCGTTTTGAAAATATGTACATAGAATTAACATACATCATAGAAGGCAAGTTAACTTATAATTTACTTTATGTGGATAAAATATTTTAACACTTTTAATAATGTTTCTTGTGGTATAAAGTGTGATCAAAATGAAAAAATTGTCCAAATATGAAAATATGACAACGGTACGAGTTACGTAAAGGTCTAGCTATCTTATTGTTTAATATACCTATATGTTTTAAGTATGATGTAAATCGGAGAAATATTCCCTTAGATATGTGGTGTTAGCAAATAGTATGACTGTAATTTTGAAAATACGAAAACAACATTAACAAAATACAAATAAGCCTCGTCACCTCACTAAGTACTACAAATGTGCACTAAATCTGATGATAAAAGGTCTATGGGTTTAAAACATTTTACGATCGACCCACACAGGGACACAAAAGCACACACACAAATGCACACACTTAGTTACACACAAAGGCACAGACTTTACACAGACAAGCATACATACACAAGGATACCAACATTCACATTGACATGCACAAAGATACTAACACACACAGACAGAGAGGCGATCTCTTAAACCTACTTTATCCATATGAATACACGTATTACATTTAAAAATACAATTCTGAATCGTAATAAACACCCCTGTAAATTAAAAAGTCTCTAAAATTATGTGTACTTTCTCGTCCCAAGCAATATAATATACTAAATAAGTATTATTTAGTCTGTATATTGGTTCACATAATTGTCCAGTTTCTTTCTGCGCGAGCTACGAATTCAAACATCTCAACGCAGATATAAACTAGTCAGTATGTGAACCAATGTAAAGACTTAACAAGGCTTATTTTGTATAACTGCGTGGTTATGAGTTTTAGGTTACTTGAACTACATTAATTTATTGTGATGTAGTGCAGTTGCATGCAATAAACCATAAAGAGTACATTTATTAGAAATTCTTCGAAAATGTGTTACGAAACATGTTTTTAATCAGTCAATAAGCACACACTCCACATACATAATTAGTAGGTCCAAAACACTCTCATGACGAAATAGCATCAGGGTATCCGTAGCAATACACTCGTTTAAAGTTAAAAATATTTTATGTAACACTGTGTTACTGCCAGTCTAAAGAATCACTATAATCAGGCCAAAGACCCCAAAACCTGCTTACGCATAAGTTACTTAATTTAGATGAATAGAAATGAAAAAGAGAACATAATGTAGTCAGACGAAAACCGAGTTAATTGCTTTGTTTCAAAATGTTTATGTTAAAAATTAATTTAAAAGTATTTCTGTAAAAATATATTCATATTAATACTAGTAGGTGGAACATTTTTATAGTTATCTTAGCAATAAATGGTCTCACATTACGTTAGCTTAACAAATATTCTAAACATTTTATTGTGCCTATCTTATCAATATTTTTTTAACAATGCTAAGATCTCAGTTAATATTTTACCATTGCCTGTTATATAAAGCGTTTATTCAGTTCGCTTATATCACTCAATAATTATGTGCGTAATGTTAATGTCTTGTGTATTACCAAAATGGTTGTCAAAACTTAGGCTAATCCCCCTGGGAGACTCAATGGCAACATAAAACAATCATCAGTTTTTTTCCATGCCGGTTTCTATACTCCGCGATTATTTTTAACTGAACCAAATTCTTGAACGCTACAAATGAAGGAAATAATGAAAATTAATTTTCAATAATGACTTTTCTTCTCATTTGTTTTTTTAATAGAAGAAGTGTCATGACAGCCATATGCATACACGCATAAACCTTCTTCATGTGCACAATGCAAATATGATTTTTTACAAAATATAAAATTATAAAGTGCCGAAATATTTTATTCTTAAATTTTATACGTAATATTGCAATAGCAATTGTATACATATTTTCGTGTATTTAAAATTATGTTTTTAACTAAAATAACATACGTTTAAACCATATACGCTAGCAGGTTATGCAGTATAATCCCTAAGCATTTCTATTTCAGTCAGGAAAAATACAAATCCACCTGATTGAAACTTTGGAATTATAGAAAGCAGAAATTATTATTAATAAGTATCGCTCACAAATAATAAAAAATGCCTTAAACGATTAATTATGTTTAAAGTTATATAAAAATACCTTAAGAAGATAGAATAGATTTCACATTTTCGGACAAATACAGTAGTTGAAAATATCCTAAGGTGCAGCTGAAAAGCTTAAATATTCGCGTTACCTGTAACAAAGCATTTGAAAGTGCAAATAAATGCTGTCATAATTGGAAGCGTTACCAAAGGGTAATTAATTATCTTGTTAACATTTTATTTGTATATTATTTAGTGACAATTTATATATTTTTCTTTATTCTTATTAAGTCAAAATTTGCCACAACTAATACTTATTAAAACCATTTTTGTATATTTAACGTAGAAGTTCGTGCGTGCCAAAAAGCGAAGATTTTTCTTTGCTATGATTGTAGGCATGCTATAAGAGTTTCGCGTACGGGTCATTGCACACAGACGTCTTGTTAGTACTTTGAGCATAACTAATTAAATTAACAGTGGCTGAAACCTTAAACTATAAGCTGTTATAATTTTAATGTAAAGTCAGTATATTCGGGTAATAAAGTAATAACGTCATAATACCAAACTAGCCTAGTTGTACTAACAGGGACATGTAACTTGTCAGGTATCCTAAGATAAAGAAGAAGTTATGACGATCCAAGTTGAAGAATCCCGAAACACTGAAAACCGCTGGAATCTCAAACAAGTTCTGGGAAAATATCTGCAGCTCTGTCATGGCGGCTGGACTAAGAGACCTCTTGAAGCTTAAATTTTCCAAGAGTGAGATTGTGTTCTCTAATTTGTTAGCCACATGCTGCGGCAAGAATGTAGTTAATATGACGTACACTAGGTTAATCGAAACCCACATCACTTTTATCGGCATGTATGTATACATGTCTGGTATGTAGTTTTTCTGTATTTCCATTAACTTTTCGATCGCCACGTTGGCAGGCCATGTAAGATAGCTGGTGCCGGATTTTAAAGATACTAATATCTGAAATCCAAAAGTGCAATCCACCAGCTAAATTGAATCATTAACGTAGTAATTGATTTGTCTCAAACGTTTCAGCTTGTCAGCTGTTATGTCACAAGCATTTACATGGGTTTGACGTATGCTACTTCCACATGAAGGGATAACAGAAACTTGATTCGATACTAGAGATAAATGAGTTTCTTCATTAGGAGTTATTGCAGAGAGGCTCATTTATTCTACGTCACCCCTTTGTTAGTCTCTAGATGTGTTTTGGTTATAAAATTTTTGTATTTCTTCGTTCATAGAATTCATTGCTTTCCCAAGCAGCAGGATAATGTCTGTTTATAAAGTAATCCCTGTTCTTGTGATTAAATCCAATGGTTGGTCCAGTAACGACCATAAGTTGTATAAATCGTAGTAGCTATAGATAAATACGAAGTACATTGAACCAATGTACGTATATAAAAAACAAAGCTGAATCCATAGAAATGCGTGAATGTGTTGATATTTTACCCACGACGAGACATGAAGAACTTCATCCATGTGACGTAGTCTTCTGAAAATCTCACCAAACTGAGTTCTGGCACAGGCGACTATAACAGTTACCGCCCATACGATGCACATTATTTGTTTTGTTCAAATGCCTACTATAGGAATGAAAATGCACACTACAGCACATCAGAAAATTGTTTGCTGTTTTTGAAACGTTACGAATATATTGAAACCTATTCTTAAAGTATGCAGTGATTTAATTTTTCGAATTGATTCTTGATAGGTCTCATGAGAGTTGTAAAATTAATATCCGGATATTTTTTAGATATAAAACATTCTAAAATTATGAAGGTCGCTTAAATAATCTTTATATTGTATTGGTAATTTGTATTTAAAATTTTAATGTTAAAATATTCTTAAATTAAGTATCGCAAAACCGAACTTTATAAGCCTGTTACTACCATAGTAAATACATTAAATAATTTGTATCGTTATTATAATTTCTGTCAAACAATGACAAAAAGTCCAGCCTACTGCGAATCTTTGTTAGAATTTTAATACAGCTGTTAGTGTATAACATTACTTTACACTATAATAACGGCCTTCATTCCTGTTAACATGAGAAAGAGGAAATAAATATGTTTCTGGTGGCACATTTTAACAAACATCACAAAAATTTGTATAAAACTTATTACTCGTTTTTTTTTTTTTTTTTTTTTTTTTTAATAAGTGGTAGGAAACCTCGTTTGGAGCTGGGATGCCTAGCAACGCAAATAATGTTTGAGTATCCAAGTTGAAGAATCCCTAAACGCTGAAAACCACTGGCCTCTCCAACAACCGCTGGGAAATTATCTGCAGCTCCATCATAGCGTCTGCAGGGTTAAGAGATCTCTTGAAAGATTACTTCAGTAACAGTTAGCATATCTTCTCTTTCTTAACAGCTTATATGATTTAGAATAAAAGTTATAAGATTATAATTTGGAGAACAAGAATATTTAAAATTAAACAAACACGTAATATAAAAGTATTTTTTTTTTGCACCGTGACTTTCAGTATCTACGAAAGAATCCCGCATAGTATATGTGTTACTTTAAGCATGTAACAAAACTAAGCAAATCAGAAAGTCAAAATTATCATCCACAAACGCCTTTGTTTCGCAAAAGATATAGAAAACATATTACCATAAAAATAAATTACATATGAGAAGGATACCTTACGAACAGGATATAGCACCTCGAATGCATATTTTATTAATGTAAGCCCGCAACCAATCTGCGTATCCCGAATTATGTCATTAAATGAGATCCTACGATGGAGAAGCGCCGAAATGTGAGGGGCGGCGGAAATGGGAGAACTCCAATAAAAACCCGACGGCCAGCGACATCGCCCGGCACGATTCCCACGTGAAAAAATCTTAAGACCGATCCCGCCGAGCATCTAACCCGGATTACCTCGCTGGGAAGCTTATGTTGGCAAGATTCTTTGTGGCCGTCAGTATTTTATGTTCTACGCAACGTGGTATGACAGGTATAGAAAAATAGCTAGTCTATTGCTTGACATATGGAAAGATATCCGCTTCGCCATTCCATGTGATTGATCATAATGTAGCGTGCCCTGCTTGCAGATTTATTCTATTACTTTTTCAAATATTACTACAGCCTTGGCAATCAGGCAGAAGTGTTTCCAAACAAAATTATTCCCAGTCTTAAGAATGTGTCAGAGAAACTACTCGCTACAAACCAGAAACCCGCACTGTTGTATCAAACTTCGTTACTAAAATCCTATAAATTCCAAGCGGTGCAAAAAACAAAGCTGAATCCATAGATAAATTCTTATATGATGATATTTCAGAAGCACTTCTTCTATAAAGCAGGTTCTCCTCTGCCGAAAACTCGCTCAAGAGACACAATTTGTTTATATACTAGTGGAAAAGAAAATAATAATGTTTAAAACAAAATTTCGTAATTTCAAACCTGCGTATAGTAAATATCTATAAGGATATCCTTTCAAAAACATAGCAATGTAATTTTTAGGTTGAACGATGCCTCCAGCAAGTTATGTGTAAAAACGTTTGTCATTTGGAAAGCGATGGATATATGCTAGTTCGAAAATTTTAAAAACTTCGAAGGACTATCATTTTTCTCGGCAAATTATTTTCGGAGAAAGGAGTATCTTCATAATGGCACTAGCTACTGTTTCGCTACTGGCGTATCCAGACACTCCTCTTAATACTGTCTCTATCTCACCGGTATATATTTGTTGCTCACAGCACAAAAAACTTCTTGATAGTTTCGAAAGTATTACATACAACTTGTGTACTGTTTTATTTTTGAACCAAATGTGAAAAGCAGGAAAGTTTATGTATGCACAGTTTTATAAATTATTACTTGAGGAAGTATATATCTACTGTATATAATATAAAAGGAAATAATTTAGATGCTGTATTTGCGTTGCGTGTTTGAGCGATTTACTTGATTGTCATTGAATTTGCGTAGAAGGAATGAAGGTGAAAAGCTCACTTGGTTTTAAAGTATCGACCCAACAAATTCCTTCTTTACTATTTGCTAACCATAATATCCTATCTTTGATATAAAATGTACCAGACTTTAAGGAATTCCTTATTTCTTATCATATAAAATTGCGTCTGAGTGATTTTACCTGCTTATCGCAGATAAGATTGTGTATGAGTGTGTAAACGCATTTCCATATTAAAGATTTACTAGAAGATACTTTTACTTTGCTTCTCCATAGTAAATAAATTTGTGCTTTATTTTTTAACTACAATGTTTGAAGACAAAGTTATTTATTATCAACAACATTGTAAAACTGGAAACACGACTCTAGTGTTGCAGTTCCAAATTGCAGAAACAGAGAGAAATTAACAGTTACTATTTGACTTACTAGAACATTTTGTCAAAATATTTTACACATGTATGTTCCTTCTCAAAGGAATCCTCATCGTGTATTTTGTTGATCTTTAAGAACTTCGGAGCGAGTGTGTTTTGTTTGTTTTGTAAGGTCACAAACCGTCATTGTTAAAGGTGCGATCTTGCCGTTTGTTTTGTTTTAATCGACAAATGCCAAACATTCATCTTAATGAAAAGTGTGACAGTACTTAAGAAAAAATTGATTCAATACTTGTTATTGGGTAGATATAAAAAGTAGGCATTAAGAAACGGTCAAACTCGTAAGCGCTCTACATTTTCATTGTCCAGCCAGGTCCTTATTCTCTATTCCAATTTTATTTTGACAATCGAAGGCCTCAAAATTTAAACATGGCCAATAACCTTCAAACTTCATATGTATCGAAAATTTCCAACAAAAATACTTCATGACGTATCAAAATATTGAAAATTTTCGAAATTATATCCCGTGGCTTTGCTCACGAGTATTACTCGTAACTGATAATAAATACTTTAATTGAAAACCCTCGTTGTACACAAGATTGGTACTTCATTCATAAAGTGTTAGAATGTCCAAGCGGCTATTTGAACTAATTCCGCAGCAGGATAAGTAGCTATAGCTGTCCACGCAAAAAGCAGTCTTAAGTTTGTCCCTGCCACTAACAGCGACTTCGCCTGGGAATTATTTATAAAACTGCCAATATGAGGCTGTGGGGTACTTACAGACACCTAAGGTAAGAGGTTAATCGAATGAAAAACATCTGTTTACCCTGTGCACAACCATTGGTGACGGTGCCCCCCCATTATATATTTTCAAAATATTCACTTTAACTTTATTGCCATTACAAAGTTTCAGTGGGTAAAGGTTTCGCGGAAACGTATTTGGTGCCCCAAACTTGAGATTAGTGAGATGATATATCGTCGGTTTACTGCCAAAAGTGACAAAGTCAAAATGAGATAAAATTATAAAAATGCTAGGAATATGTATGTGTTGTTCATGAACAATTGCCCAAGTTTAAAGTATATTCGTCGTTTCGTACTGTTGTGTTACAGTATAGTAACATACCACATTTGTGTTGATATCTACAATTTAATACTGTTTTTAAACGAAATAGCATTTATGACTTAATCACTTTTGGCAGTATACCGACGATATGTCAGCTGATATTCTAGAGGAACCTAAGTGAAAAGCGAACTGCAATTTTACCCCTTTTAAACGACTACATGTAAATTGCACTAATTCGATCTGCCTTGTAGTTTTTGTGTGTCAGAATTGAACGTTCGCACGCAGCTTTTAACAGAATTCGAGCCCAGAACCTCCCGAAATTTAGTCCTGAGTAACAAGCAACTGCCTTACGTAACGTCGAAATAATTCATGAAAAAAATTTTAGTGAAAAAAAAAAAATAAAATGTCTGTGTCCTGGGCTCATAGAGGTTGTACAACATCACGTCTCGATAGGTTACTGTAGAATGAAACTCCTGTACAGGTTGTTTCTCGCTGTTCGTTCCTGCTTTTCGGATCGTCTGCCTTGAATATTCACCATCTTAGTTGTAGTCTTAATAATCACGTTTCCTATAAAGAAAAAATTACATACATAATTTTTTAAATATTTACGTAAGCATCACTCTGACGCGAACAACACCTCAATATCGCTAATGGTTAGATAGATATCGTGGGTTGATGGAAAACAAATTTTGTGCTTTTTCACCTTTTTGGGTGTCAAATTTCGAAATATTTTAAATTTTCATCTTATACATTTGTATAAGTATCCAACTGAAGTATAAATCGCATCGCTAGCCCGTTCAGTCGAATCAAAATCGATCATTTACTAAAAAAACACATATCACCCCTGCACAGTATTGAGAAATCGAATTTAGAAAAATCTGAAAACCGTTTTGCAATAATTTCTGTAATCATCATCCTGAAGCAAAAATTAATTGTATATCTCGACGGGTTCGATAGATATCGAGGAGTTATCTAAAACACATTCAAGGTCTTTTCACCACCTAAGAGAGTAAATTTCGAAAAACCCTTGAATCATGTTTTAGAATACTTTATTGGTATCTCCTGGACGTAAAAAACACATCAGCCCGCTGGGTTCAAGATATATCGACGATTAATTGAAAACACTTTTCACCACTTTTCCCCCCTTTTCACGTCCTTAGGTAGCGAATTTCGAAAATTCCTGAAATTACTTTTCAGGTATTTGAGTAAGCATCAATCCTAAACAAAAATCACGTCGCTATATGAAAAGCTATGGGATCGATATATGTATATCGAATGTGAGTCGAAAACTCATATTATCCCTTCCTTAACCAGTTTAGGGCCGAATTCAGAAAATATATTTTAAATGGTACTTTGGATATTTACAAAAGCACCCATTTAAAGCAAAGAGCAGTTCGATATTGCCATTGATTCGATAGATATGGAAGGATAATCGAAAACCCCTTTTTACGTATTTTCACCCCTTTAAATAAAAAATTTCGAAACGTCTTTGAGTTCTGTCATAGGCATTTGAAAAGTAACCAATTAAAGTAAAAATCATGACGATAGCCAATTGTGTTACAAAGATATAAACGATTCATAAAAAACACATTTTGTCCCCATTTTACTGGCTTGTGGTCGAATTTCAAAGAACCCTAGACTGCTTTTTGGGTATTTACGTAAGCAATATTTTGAAGTGAATGTCAACACTCTATCCCGAAGGGTTCGATAGATATCGATAGTTGATTGGAAACACATGTAAGGTCTATTCACCCCCTTAAACGTTGAACTTCAAAAGATCCTTAAATTGGCTAATATGCTTTTTTACGAGTGTCCTATTAAAGTAAAAATCACGATGATAGGCCTCGGGTTCGAGTTCTATTGACGTTTCTTCGGAAACACATTTCACCCCTTTTCACCCCCTTAGAGGTCGAATTTCGAAAAAAAAAAAAAATCCCTTCTTAGTGCTCGCCTACGACCTGAAGGGAACCCCCACAAAAAATTTCACGATTCTGGGTCCAGTGGTTTGGGCTGCAGTTTGATATGTCAGTCAGTCAGCTTTCATTTATATATTTATATATATATATATATAGACAATAAAAAGTTAATAATTTTAAAAACTAAAAATAAATAAACAAACTTATCGTAAATTAAATACAGAAAGAAAAGGCGAAAAAATTTTAACCATGCTACAATAAATAATTTATTATTTTCTTGCTCCCTTTATGCTACTATGTTTTCATTGAGTGTTTAGTTTACGTCACTGAAATACGCCATCTATGAAATATTTTGTTTTAAAACCCAGAAATGACCGTAGGCTATATAATATTTTCACACGTTTAATATGTTTGATAACTTTGGTTTTGGCTTGTTTTATGAGGTCATTCTGTAGTAGATCACACTCATTCTTATAAACGCCATTGTACTATTTTGGTTGCTGTATTCGCGTCTAGAAGCGCATAATTTGTCAAGAAAGTGTAACGTTAACTGCTTGTCAAACTGCTCTATGTGGTCACCAACATAGGCGAACAGCCATGCATAATTGTTACTTATTGTAACATATATTTCCTCGTGTAAGCTGCCATTACGATACACAAGTTTAATGTTTTATCCTAATCAGTTTCTATTTATGTATAATTTGTGAAACGTTACTGTGATAATTGCCATGTCTCTAATTACACTTATATATGAGTGGCACAGAAGTCAATTTTAAAGTGTTTCACGCAAAGTGAAGAATAAACCATAATATTTCTTTAAAACTTTAATATTTACGAAGCTGCACTAAAAGAACAATATATGTCGCCAAGGTTCCGAGCAGAGAGAAGAAGGTGCGGCGATCCAAGATGAAGAATCCCCAAGCGCTGAAAACCACTGGCCTCTCCGACAACTGCTGGGAAAATATCTGCAGTTCCATCATGGCGTCTGTACTGAGATACCTCTTGAGACTCAACTTCTGTAGAAACGATATTGTCTTCTCTGTCATATTGGCCACATAATGCGGAACAAATGTTGTAAGTAATAAAACTGAGAAAATATAAGTTTTCCAGATGATAAATGCTACGGACATTGTATCATTCCTCGTCCCGGTTAAAATGTCAATTACAAATTTTGCACTGTAACTAAGGTAAAATTCACTTGACATCAAAATAACCAGTACTTGGAAACCGAAAATGTCATCTACCAAGGCAATTGTTTCCCTAATGTAGTAAAATATCTGCCTAATATGTTTCAGCTTGCAAGCGTCTGTGTCGGAGTTGTTTGGTTGGAATCTATGCCGGGAAGTTTGGCCGGCAGTGTAAAACGAGACACTGTCAGGTGTCGCATTTAAGTAACTGAATGGTGTCATTCCATGCGTAAGGACATTGTCTGACATACCTTTATCACAGAAACTTTCTAATTTTTTGTTCAAGTAAACAACAGTCTTCGAAAGCAACAGAAGTATGTCCAAGTATAAAATAATTCCAGTTATTTGTAGAACGTTTGATAAACAACTCACAAGGAACAATGATCTAGCAATATCGTAGTTCAAGTAGAAGGAAGTGAAAATCATGTACATAACGTACACTAAACTTAAGATAAGCTGAATCCACAGGAATGTGCTCACGTGTCGGTAGTTGATCCAGGATGGTTCAAGAAGCACCTCGTCCATGTAGCAAATTCTTCTGATGATCTCACTCAGTCGAGAGCTTGCACATGTAACTAGGGTGGTGACAGCATATAATGTGCTCGCAGAGCCCGCGATCCAGTAAGTGATCATGGTTACAACATTATTATTAGTCATTAGACTGTTAATGTAGTATTGATGGAGTGAACACCCTATAATAAGCATAGTTATGTAAACAACAGATTGTGCTATGCCTTCAGTTCGTGGTCTGTAAATGCGACTATCGTCATCCGGCAGACGTTTTATTGGAGCAAGGCCTAATATCTTCAGAACTACAAACAATGGTCTTATTACTACGCGAAGACACATCTTAGAAGTGAATGACTTTATGAAGTATTCTACTGCGGATTAGACCTCCAACGTCACTATCGTATCCAATGTCGTGTCAGTCATAAGTATATTAATTTAGAAATTGTGCGTTTTCAATTAGAAATAAAGCAAATGTATCCGGCGCTCGTAAAATTGAAGTTAGGTAAATTTTTAAAACCCTGAACTCTCCTGGTGACCAACCACTATGAGAACTAAAATAAAATGAAAGTCTACAAAATGAAGTTGTATTCGGAGTGCTTTTTTCCTTATTGCTATTGATTAGCAGCAGCAGCTTTTAATATTTAGAAAGCATTACGTTATTAAATATTGATTTCACCGGTGACATGTACTTCTATCAGAGTTTCATGCAAACGTTTTTAATGAAGTGTGTGAGATTACATCAAAGTTAATATAAAAGCTGTAGACTAACAATGTCAGAAGTTCTTTAAAATATTAATATATCCTGCACTATTCAAAGTTAACCTTAGAAACTCTGCATGTTTTATAGGTACATTTTTTCATGATATAAAATAATATTATAGTTTTAGTTGTTAAGTTATTTTTATTTACAAACAAAATCTCTTTTTTGCACTCCTATAGTAGCCCATATATTTCTATGGCTGAGAAATTTGTAGTGTCGTGTAAAAATCTTAAATGTCTCGTGTAGTCATATGATATATAACGAAAGTGGTTTTTTTTTAATTAGGAAGTTAGGTTTCGTTATATGCTGTAAGTGGCTCTTCATCGGCGGCGAACTGCAGCCCAATTATTGTAAGTGTTCCTACCGATCAAATATATTGATTTTATGAGTTCTGCCTCGGTCTAGCTCAGCGGGTATGTTAAAATAATACAGTCAATATTGAGATGGCAAGTTGTACATGATACGGCGGCAAATGGCCCTCGCTCACCGTGAAACAGAAAATACCAGGTCACTGATCCGTGATTCAGCCTAGTCACACAACTTCACGCCACAGGTGAATTATACAAACAATGGCCGATTCCACAGCTTTGTCGCGTCTTTGTCCTTAAGGGCGCGATTCCCGTCTCCTTTGTCTGGCAAAGAACGAAATAAAAACAAATTCGATCAATCGGTTTATTAATGCTTACAAATATCGTCCCGTTAATCCTCGCAAATCGTACCCCGGGACAGACTCTCTGTCGGCGATACTTCCGCGAGACGCGGCCCTCAGCCCCAAGGACGGCAACACGTCCGTCTGCCTCGAGCACTGAGATGCTCATCCCCCCTGACGAACAACGCGTCTACACGCCAAGCCGGCTACACTGACCCCTAGTTCCCTTCGACCAATCAGAAGCCTTGTTACATTTCAATTCGGTTTGCCGACGGCTGAGAATTCAGGCCTTTGCGAGCGTATCAAGTAATAAATGTATTAATCAAAATCACAAATTTACATGTATGTTCATACCCTTCAATTCTAGCGCATACATTTCTTAACTTTTAACTAATTTCATATTTAATTTACATTTCAAATTTAACTGCCAGGCAGCAAACCGTTGCAGGCGTCTTATCCCTGTCTCTTTCTAACACTATCTCGCCCTGTGGGCGTACAAGGCACTCTCCCCCTCAACAATTCGTCAACCCCCTTGACACATACATGGCCTGTCCTCTACTTCCCGCAGCGTGACGAAACTCAATTTTCTACGGCCTCATCATCCTCTATAAATAATATAAATTTTATACATTTTCTTTATTACTAACCTACCACTAATATAAATGAAATATACAGCTTCCACAGAGTCTGGCACAGTTTGAATAACCTCTGTAGTCCAATTATTACTCCTTCAAGGTATGTACAATTACAGTGAATTATTATGCTACAGTAAGTTTATGTACAATTTTCCGTGCTGACTGCAGCTACCACATACCAATAAAACATCTACATTAAAATAAAATTAATTGCTTCTTACACTGTCATCGGTGACCATTTGCTCGATTTTATATAAATAATTATACACTAGGTACAATGCCAAATTGGCATATTACAATGCTTTTAGGATATAACATTTTAATCCTTGTAAATAAGAAATCTTTGTTTCCATCAATTCCGTAAACTTATCTTTTGACTTGACGAATATAAAAATATGAAAGTTAAGTGTTAAGAAGATAAAAAAATTAAACCATAAATTAGCGATTCGCTTTTCTATATTGAATCTAAGCTTTACTGATCAGTTATTAAAACGAACAAAGCTGCATCGTTTAGCTTCAGATCTTAAGGGCTGAGATTCGCGGGCTTTTGTATCTAACATGGTTTCTAACAACTGTCATGATGAATGACAGCACAAGTTTTAACTGGCGGTTATAATCGGTTTGTTGCAAAGGCGATTTAAACAACAAATAAATTTTCTGCTATTAATTGCAATTTCACGCCTTCAACTCAAACATAAAAGTAAGTTTCATTGTTCTGTTTGGTCAAATACGTTGAAAAAAATATATTTAAAATCGTATATTTGCAACATTGATAATATTGCTTTAAATAAACCACCATGACCTTGGCTTTATTAGTGGTACCTTGATTGCAAAATTACTTAAAATATTCTAGAAAAACTGATTCTGCCATCTTGTGGCTGTACTTTCTAACTCTCGGATATGGATAGCAGAAGCAAAAAAAAAAAAAATAGTAAATAAGAAACAAATAAATTACGTAAATAACACAGGATTTTACAGATGACAGAATAAAATTTTCTATTTTTTACAAATCCACCGGAGCTCGTATGAATACGTTAAATTGAATCTTATGATGCTGTACTATACATACATGCGAGTTTCAGAATAATTTATACTTAGTATACAACCCAGTGTAACCACATTTTTGTAGGAAATTATTTCACTACTGTTTAGATTAAAACCAATTTTCTTGGAAATCAGCAGTTTATAGAAAAAGTATTCTAAATACATAACCTATAAACTTAATTTTTGGTCATGGCATTCTTGTTAGTAAATGGCGTTATTTAGGCCTACAACTAAAGCAAAACATTAAAACAATTAAAAAAAACCTTGTATACTTTTTTTTCTTAAAGTTTTTAAAACGTACAAAAAAGTTGCAAAAACAGGGAAAATACTGTTGCAAACATTGCAACAAAACTTAAACATACTGTTACATCGCGCCTGAAGATCTACCTGATTTAACCAGTCGCGTCTCTGTATGGCCTGTAACTTAACTTGTAAAACGGCTCTTTACAGACAAACACACATTTTCAACACAAACTCTCCATTTTTATTTTCATTCCCGTCTGTTTAACAACAACTTTTTACTCTTTCCTTTCTCTACCTCCATGGTATATTAACACAAAAAATATGACAAACTGTGATATAAATAGTTTTGTAACATAGTCTTATGTTCCGAAATGTAACATCCTCCCACCCTTTTGAATTTCTTGCATGAGGCAACAATTCAAAATCACAACACATTGACACAATGGTGTTGTCCTGCATATCATTGCAACTCATGGGTATCCTTACAGAGCACCCACTCTTCGTCTTCACACCACACTGATAATTCGACTCTCTCTCTCTCTACTGTGGGTTTATCTCATCCAGCCTTGTCGACCTTTCTTCTTTCAGCAGTTGATGAAAAGTGTTGTGAAAAGGACACTTCTAGTGGGTATATACGTTGTATGGGTCTTGTGATCTCACGCCCAGATTTCTTAACCCGCACCACTCTTACATGTCCATCCTTTCATGGGCACACTTCCACGATTTTTCCTATTGGCCACTTTAATCTTTTCTTATCGTCTGTACCAATTAGCACCATGTCCCCGATTTTCATTGTCTTCTGGTTATGTGCTTCAGTCTTCTGCTGAACCAGATGCCCTTAGTATTCGTCCCGAAATATTCTCCTCAAATCTTCATGCAACTGTTGTAGGAACCTTACTCGCCTGCAGAGAGATGCCCTTTCAAGATGATCAATATCTGATACACCAACCGGCCTATTGTCTTGGAAGAAAATGGCAGGAGTCAATGTTAAGTTATTGGTATCCTCAGACAAGTATGTGAGAGGTCTAGCATTGATCACGGATTCTACCTCACATAAGATTGTCGAGACCTCCTCAAAAGTCAGCGATACCTTTCCTATTGTTCACCGCAACAATTTCTTGACCATTTGTATTACTCGTTTCCGCCATCCACCCCACCACGCAGTGGTGGGTGGAATGAACTTCCACTGTATACTTAGGGAAGATGATACCTCTTCTATTTTGACCAATCCAGTGATTCAAATCCATTCTCTGCCCCTATGAAATTGGTCCCATTGTCACTGTACATCACTCTGGGTCTTCCCCGTCTTGCACTGAACCTTCGTAAACCTTGAAGGAATGCACTTTTAGACAGACTCAGTATCAGCTCCAAGTGTATTGCCCGGAACACCGCATAGGTAAACAGAAGTAGCCAAGCATTCTCTCCTTCTTTCAAATACAATGGGCCAGCAATGTCAACTCCGCAGACTTCAAATGTCAAGGCCTCATTCACCCTGTCCTCAGGTAGGGTTGCCAGTTCAGTAGTGACCTTCCTTGACTCGAATCTGCGACATCGGACACACTTGTATATCACCCTACGGACTGTATGTCTACCTCTCAAAATCCAGTACCTTTCTCGATGTTTTCCCAAAAGAATTTGGACACCAGCATATACGTTCTTAATATGATAGCCTCGAATCAGTATCTCTACAAGTTTGTGTTTTGATGGCAAAAGAAATGGATACTTGTATAACTCATCATCTTCTCTTTGGACTATCTTAGAAGTCACTCTCATAAGACCATCGGAATCTTCAAATGTCCAGAATGATCTCATCCTCCTCCTGTCAATCTCTTCCATTTCTTCTCTTTGGACAAGACGGGGAAGTCTCCTCTCCGCCTCTTCTATCTCCTCAACGCGAAGATTACCTACTCTGCTGTTTCCAGGGTTTGACACATTTCTGAGGAATCTCAGCATCCATGCAATGAGTCTCACAATCTGTGACAGTTTCGGAAACCATTGTAGATGCCACTTCACATCTTCCCTGGTTTATTGACTAATTAAGGAAGTAGTAGACGTTCTTCTCTCACTCTGAATTTCTACATTGTTATTCTTGATTTCAGACCTAGACCAATCTTCTTGTCTTAACTTCAGCCAGCTTAGCCCCTCCCACCAACGAGAATTTACAATGAATTCTGCAGAGCAGCCTTGTGAAGGAATATCTGCCGGATTCTGCTCTCCTGGCACATGATGACAGTCCTCCATTTTTGTGAGTCTTCTGATTTTCCTCACACGATTGTTGACGAACGTGTTTTCACATTTCAGTCTCATTGTTGTTGACTCGCATCTTTTGTTTGCAGTATAAAAATTATCACAAATTTCTTCAAATCTGTCATTCCTAGGACGATGAATCTCAAACCGACCCTCTTTGTTCACAGAGACAGTTTCCTTGAAATGGTGCAATGTAGCAGCCTCTGTTTCCTTCTTGGATTGTTTCTCCACTGGATCTCTTATCCCAAGAATATCTGAATCCCATAAATATTTAACTGCGAAGTTCAAGCTCAACATTGATGCCACATGCACATTGCTTGTACTGTTGCTTTCCTGAGTAGAAAAGCTGCCCATGATGACCCAACCAAGGCGGGTCTAAACTGCTACTGGTCCACACTTCAATGTTTCAACTCTTCCAGTCAGAAGCAACCCACAAGTATCAGCTCCAAGAAGCATTTCAATTTCTGGCCTCTCAGGTCCACAGTCAGATATAAATATGTTGTGGGTTTTCAGTTCCTTCATTCAGGGTCCCTTCTTGAGACGCGGAATTTCACCACAGATCATTGACTGGTCAAGTACTGGTATTTCAAAGGTGTATCTGCCATCCAAACTCCTCACCTTTACATGATAGTTAAAATGGGACTGTTTTTCCGATGTTGTACCCCCAAATAAAGTATGGATTAATGTTTCAGAACGATAACATGTCAGTCCAATAGCAGAAGAAGTTTTTTAAGTACGTATGACCGCTGAAATCCACAATCAATCAAAACTCTAATTACACGATCTTGGTTTTCTCCCATTACTTTTACTAGACTATTAAAGTCTGCAAAAAAACGTCCTGGTTGTAACTTTGAATGGCAAGAGATGCACAAGGTAAGTCTTCCTTTACTTCTTCAATCTTAGTTGTTTCTCCAGCTGTCATCTGATGTGCTTCTGGACACATCAAACTGTAGTGCCTTCTATTACATAAGCCACATATCACATTTTTCTTGCATGTTTATGAAATGTGTCCCTGCTTCAAACATTGGTAACAGCACCTATCCTTCAGTAAGATATTCATTTCTTCCAATAATGTCATTTTCTGTGTCTTGAAGTAGCCTTTGCTGTCGTGTGAGTTTCTGTAGAACACACACCTAGAGTCAAGGTACTTGGATTCTCCCGAAAATAGGTTGCTTGCAGTAGGTATGTTTTCCACTTCTCTTGACTTCAATTTTGATCTTGTAGCCCTTGGACTAAGAATCTTTAATTCACTATATGCTAGAGATATTTTTTGTTCCCCCTCCACTTCGTTCTTGAGAAACAACAACAAATGTGACAATTTTTCATTGTACTCATTCTCTGGTGTTTCTGTCTGGGTTAGCTGTACAGAATTTCTCAACCATACCCTGAGTATGTCTTCTGGGAGGGAGGATTTAACTAAAGAGAATAGAAATGTAGCATACTTGTCACCAATCACACAAATAGACTCAAGTGACCTGAGATGGGATTCCAGACGGTCGTACAGTTGCACAGGGCTTAGTTTTTCAGAAGAAGTGACATTCTGAATAACTATACCTAGTAACTCACGTACACAGAACTCTACAAGTAATTCTTTCCTTCCAAACCTGCTTTGAAGACACTGGATTGCCTTTTCATAGTTTTCAGCAGTGGGCGGAAAGCTATTTACAACATCTCTAGCCCTACTGCCTTCTACTGTTGCTTGAATAAGATACTGGAACTTGTCTTATCTTTCTATTTCAGCATCATTGGCTCCAAAACCCTAACCAATTTCTAACTGCACCATTGAACTGTCTGAAATCTATTTTTGGAAGCTTTAGTTTCTTTTTCACTGAATGATCGCTCGCAGTATCAACAACACAAATTTTTAGACAGCAGGCCCTCTAATTTTTGGTGAGCTTCATCTAACCAGTCATAATACTCTTGTATATTTTCGTTTTCTGTAAAATACAATGAATCATCTTCATAATCTAACAAAAGTTCCAATATTTTATCATCGACCTCTGTAAGCACGAACTGGTGCTCTGCATTTAATCAGCTTTTCCATATCTGTTCTTGTTTGCGACGCAATTAACTTCACGATCCAAGGTAGTCCTGTCGCGGTCGCCACCACTGTTACGTCGCGCCTGAAAATCTACCTGATTTAACCAGTCGCGTCTCTGGATGGCCTGTAACTTAACTAGTAAAACGACTCTCTACAGACAAACACACATTTTCAAAACAAACTCTCCATATTTATTATCATTCCTGTCTGTTTAACAACAACAACTTTTTACTCTTTCCTTTCTCTACCTCCATGGTATATTAACACAAAAAATATGACAAACTGTGATATAAATAGTTTTGTAACTTAGTCTATGTTCCGAAATATAACACACACTTTGCAGTGCTTCATTCTCAATTTTCAAGAGTGGCGAAATAAATCGCTGCCAGCTTTACATGTTCAACAATATTGTCACATTTGCCATAACAATTAAGACTCAGAGAATGCCCGCAGCGCAAATGTTTGATACGCGAAGAGAAGAAAATCTGCGGTGTCTTTTGCTGCTAGTTCTATAAACTTTTCTGGATCTGCTGTATTTTTAACTTATACCGTACACGAAAAATACATGCAATTTATTAATTGAACTAGACGATTTTTTTTTTTACGTTTTTAATGCATAGAAACCATGTTAACCTGTGTATTTACAAATGCAAGAAAACTCTCTCGTAAGTTGTAACAACAGCTTCTTATGTATGTGGTATACTTTTACAAAAATATTTGAACAAGGGCGCTGGCAGAATCAGATACAATGATTAAATTTCTGTCCGAAAATAACACATCTCGGGTCAAATTTATAATTTTTGATTATATATTGGCTTGTGCAATATCACTTCTTTGTAAACAAGCTCCTGAGAAGGCATCTGCGAATCAATTATTTACAGTCGCGCTCCAAATTATCTTACTGCTAACTGTGGTTAAAAGCAAATGTAAGCTTAGACAAACTCTAACCATAACATATGAGGCTACCTTGAAAGTGCAAATTGTACTTACAAATATTTAAACACTACCGTCAACTGGATAAATTTGGGACACGACCGTAACTTGGGACACTTAAAACGAAAATTCGTCTACAACGTTGCCAATTAGTGTAACATATACGCTTTCACGTAATCAGTGTTAAAGTTTTGTTAATCTATGCACTGTAAACATCATTAAAAATTGTATTATTTTTTGCTCCGATACCCCGAGTAATTAACGTATATTGACATGATTCTGAATATTTTGTTTTAGTTTGTTTTTAAAGTTTCATGTTTTATGTTGTAGACTAGTTGATAAAATAATTTAATAAGGGCAACAAAGCAGTGGGTTTAGGATAACTGTATTAGATATGTTGATGTTAATATAATATGTGTTCCTATTGTTTGTATAACCTGACAATCCCATGTATTAAGGCTACCTCGTTGCTATGTTAGCAAGGTAATACTACTTACCGCAACTGTATGTCTGAACCCTGACTGAATGACTGACATCAAACTGCAGTCCAAACCGCTGGACCTAGAATCGTGAAATTTATTTGTGTGATGTCCCCTTAGGTTGTAGGCGAGCACTAAGAAAGGATTTTTCAAAATTCGACCTCTAGGATGGTGAAAAGTTGTGAAATGTATTTCCGAAGAAACGTCGATAGAGCTCGAACCAGGCGGCCTATCATAGTGATTTTTACTTTAATGCGACGCACAGAAAGAAGCGTGTTAATCAATTTTAGGATTCTTCGAAACTCAACATTTAAAAGGGTGAAGAGACCTTAAATGGGTTTCCAATTAAATTGCTTGCATGCAGTTATATCGGGATTGTTTGGTTGGATTCTTTGTCGCGCAGTTTGGTCGGCAGCGTAAAACGAGACACTGTCAGATGTCGCGTTTAAGTAACTGAATTGAGTTATTTCATGAGTAAGGACACTACTTGGTGTGCCTTTGTCACAGAAACATTCTAATTTATTATTCAAGTAAACGACAGTCTGTGTATGATTTTTTTAAAATATTTTAAAAATTTCTGAAATTTTTTCAAACATTCAGAATTTTTTTTCAGGTTTTGGAATGTTCATTTTAATACATTTTTAAAAAAAACCTAATGTAGAATTGTCTTGGGATTTTCTTTTTTTTTTCTTTAATTTTTTTGGAAAATTTCCCACGCTTTAGAATTTCGGTGCAGCAGTGACGTTAAGGTCTAGGTCAAAGGCAAAGATCAACCAACATGGCGGCCGTGAGCCGTGACGTCACAACGTGGAGGGTTACATCATGCACCACGTACTTAATCCAGTGTGCCAGATTAAGGTTAATTCTACTACAGGTTAGAAAGAAAATACGTTTTCTTATGGGAGAGCTTGGCACAGGGAAAATTTCTGCCACTAGTTTCGCTTCGATCGCTAAGAGACCAGACAAATACTAAACAGTAGTAAAATTAAATTTAAATAAACTTGAAAATTATATTTGTCATTTAATTTAATTTTAAAGTGAAAAGAAACCAATTTCGCGTTTTGAATTATCAACTTAATAAATCTTAAAATTCAGGAAAGCTCTGTGATTGGTCAGTTTGGTGTATTAGCGATATCAGCGCTCACGTGGCAGAAATTTTCCCTGTGCCAAACTTTTAACATCGATCTTTCTAACCTGTAGTAGAATTAACCTTAGCCAGATGGAACTATTAAACAATACTGAGGTATAAAGACATGAGAACGCTTAATAGTTCGAAAGTTTTTTCTTCTACTTTTGGTATTTGATATCATTCTACTAGGCAGTACATTTCAATTAATAAAACAAAATGACAGTTGCACTTAAACGAGGACAGTGCATATCGCGGGTTACAGTATAAGGCAGCGTACTAACGCACTATCAACTCAGGCATACCAACTGATAATACAACAAGCTATCTGCAGCGAGCAGAGGTTCCATGTACTGTTAGGCATCATTGCTTGTCTGTGTTAGGATAGAACTGCAATACACTTCTGTAGCGACCTCAGGACTACGGTGAGTTTCTGCCAAGCCTTCCTCATTAATTGAGCCTCCCTACAAAATTTTAATTGTTTTAATAAATTCTGTAATTGTATGAGACTTTCTTCGTTTAATATGCATGCATTGTAACTTTTTTTACCGCAATGCAAATTGAATAGATTTCAAATTTTATGTTTAGTGACATTTCAAAGCCAAATTTGCACAAAACGGTTTTATACAAGAAACGAAAACCGACATACAGAAATTAAATAATTCTCACTGAAGAATTGTGTTGTGGGCTATATCTAGACATGAACAAAAACCTGCGCTGAATATTTTTGTATGTTTGAAAATTTTTTTAAATTGAAGCAAAAATTCTAAATTTTCCGTAGTTTTTTTAATGCAAAAAATTTTAATGTAGTGTTTTTTTACGTGTCTATACGTACCGTGACACTTTCCTTCAGCGTGAATTTTTTCATTTCTGTAGATCGGTTAGTTTTATGTTTCTTGTATAAAACCGTGTTATACAAATTTTGGCTTTAACGTGCCATTGTGCAAAAACTATGAAAGCTAGAAAATTTTCATGACAATGTATGTCTACAAAACAAACAATATCTCTAACAAATATAAATATTACTAAAGTCATTAAAAATTTGCGTGAACTCCCTCGTTAACATCAACTTAAGACGTCCATTGGCCAGCGGGTGTAGTCAGGCATCTCCTGTTTCCCCTTGTCCCTTCAGTACGATTCTGCCGTGAACTCACCTCAATGCGCGTTTTCGACAATCCACGAGGTTAGGGTAGGTCAGTCAAAATCTAAATTTTAATATGGTCGAAATTAAACCCGAGTAAAGTTTAGCCATGTTCGATTTTTCAACTGACGGCCTATCGACGAAATTCTCACTTACCCTGCTCGTGAGCAGGAAGTAGAGGTCATTAGACGAAAGTCATAATTTGTTGCAAAAAAAATTTGAAAAGCACACACACACATCTAAACCCATAACAAAGTGAAAAATTAATGCATTGTGTTTCAAAATATTGAAGAAGCAAGCACGAAACTAATATTTTTGTTAGTTGTAGTTAAAATAAAGTGTAAAGAACGCACTTCTGACGTTGCATTTACCATAATATATTTTCACGTAATTTTTTTTTTTTTTTTTTTTTTTTGTCCCACAATCTTAAAATCTATACAGGCGTTCTTCAAGTTTCTGGTAATCGCAAAAAATATGTTCATGTGACAAAGTACCCTGCCCTACTCCAGCAGGTGAGTTTATGAAAACGCCTGAGCCGTTACCAGAGCTGAAAATCTCGCTGTTCGGCGCTGAGTTCAATATATTTACATTACTTCACACCAGTTGTCACAATACATTATTTCATACCGGAAACTTCTATGAAATTATGACAAAATTTTTTACATGTCCATAATAGCTTTCTATAAACCCATTGGCAATAAGGTGAATTTTAATTTTTAAAATAAATTTAATCTATATTCTTAATATCATATCATTTTAATGATTATATATATATATATATATATATGTATGTGTGTGTGTGTAGGTTGGTGTGTGTGTGTGTATTTAAGCACAAGTTGCATTTTCTTCAACAAATCGAATTAATTTTTTTACACAAATTAATCCTAATGTGCCTCTGTACTGAGACAAATAAATACATAATGTGGCTACCTAGCAAGTGAACTTGAGTTACAATACACGTGCCTAAAAACGATCCAATGTTAACTGTCATAACACAGATAAACTTCCACGTTCATGGTAAGGTAAGAAAGAGAAATCCAATGCTGCCACAAATCTATTTTTCTTAGCATTGCCAGCATAAACAAAATTATATATGCAACATTGTTTGTGATATATAATTGGATATTTTTTCTCATGTGTTTGGTTAAAGGGGCAGCCCCCAAACATTAGGGTACCTAACCTGCCTGGTAAATATATTCTAAAGCTCGTGTTTGTCTATTAAGTTCGATAAGGTATTCCTTTGACGGGAAGGTGATACCTTACACAGAAATTAATTAGTGACTTACAATCAGTACAACCAGCATTATAGGAGCAAATATACAACCTTACAGTAACATGTATGTCATTGATGTGTAGTAGAGATGATATACTGAAATCAGATTATTTTTTGGTTATTCGCCAATACAACAAGCAGAATAGCAATTAATGAATAGCCTAACTGTAAATATTATATTCCATAAATATCAAAAACTGCCATCAACTTAACAGAAAAAACTTTAACTTAAAGACAATTTGTAATGAAAAGGAAGTTCAATTTTATTAAGACTACACTTACCTTAAAACACGTCAGTTAGATTGTATTAATATAGTAAGGTAATCTGTGAGCAACTCGATTTAGAAGCAATATATACTATGTATAACGTTTAGTTCACAGAGAAAAATTTCTGATACTAAATCCTTAAGGTATTGTGTATGTTTTATATTGTTCTGGAATTTTAGTAATTGTATCAGATTTTATAGCAATGCAGCATATAATATATTTGTAACTGAATTTTGGTGTTATTCTTGAAACAAAACGATAGGGAAGTTATTCTTCCTAGAAGTTTATCCAACCACGTATTGAAATGCATTGTGAAAATCATTGGTTTTTTAATTACATTAAATACATTTTAATTTCTGGTCATCATAATCTACGTTACATTGTGCTTATTTGCCAGTAACGCCGAGTGTGAATTCGTTGTACGACACGTAATAGGCCAAGCACGTACTTGGTACTGCAAATTCGGATTTCACAACCGAATTGTTGTGTTCATTAAAATATCCAACGCAGCCGATAATTAAGGGCTGTGTGTTAGATGCTCATCTTGTATTTTCAGTTTTTAAGCTATAACATTTATTCAAATTGTATTGTCATAATGTTCTCTTCGGCAAAGCAGAAGAAATAGTATTGATAAACTGTTTGACATAAATAATAACGGAATCTTTCATTAATTTGTCATGCAGGGCCATTATAAGTGAATTATAGGTTATTTTTCAAGAATCATTAAAAGTACAATATAATGTTAACACGTAACACCAATATTACCTCCAAAATTCATCACAAATATCTTCTATGCATCATTATTGCCACTTTTAACAAAAATATTTTAAAACAGAAGTTATTGCTAAAAATCGATAAATAAAATTTAGCACCTACCTTTCCTCCCCCTTAAGATCTCATATATGTTAGACTATTACCCGGACATTTAAAAATATTTTCAAAAAAGAATCGTGTTTTAACTTTTATATGGTTTTCAACCAACCTGTGTAGAGTTTGTGGGATTACTAAATGCAATTTGTTACAAAATTAGGAAAATCATGATTATTGTTAACTTGAAACATATCTTTGTGTGTTCGTTTACTTTTGAAATGTAACTTGGACAGAAAACAGTACAAATAGTTTTGTTTAGTAATAACTACATATATTTCATTTTCAAATGACTCCTTAATACCAACTAAGAATATATAATGCAGCTGACATATACAAACTCTATTAAAAATATAAAACATTGTGTTGTATTTAATATAACTGAAAGATATGCAACCACTAATTTTTCATAATGGAAAGGAATATGATCCAATAGCTATCTTAGGGCTCTTTTAATGCTCTACACTGAAAATTTACACTGAAATATACAATATTACGTCACATAAATACCTATAAATCAGTTAGATAAAATTACAGAATGTATAGATCATCGCATGGATTGTTAAACATGGTGCAAGTCTGGATTATGCGTGACAGACAAATAGGTAATAAAGTGACTTTCTGTTATTGGTTAAAATTATTTAAGTATGATAGTTGTGCTAGGAAATATGTTGACTATTACAAAATGATGACTTTTTTCACCCATACAATTCAAACTTACCACATTTCTTTGAACAGATTAATCACTTTAAACTGAAATTAAAATATACGCAGCCTGCACTGTTTGGACAGAGTCAAAATATACAGCAAGTTAATGTAAATTGTTATTATTTTACATCACAAAACATATTTTATCAAATAGCAATACGATTACAGCGAAACTAGCAAAATTAATACGTAACAGAATAAATCAAACTATATATCGACTAGATATACCATATACTGTAATTACATTCTGCTTGTCATGAAATCAACTTGTATATTTCCCGGTTTTAGTGATAGCACAAAAAAATATCTTAATTATTCAGTAAATATTAACAGTTTCCATTGCAACGTCTGTTGACCCAACTAATTCCTAGCTCAATGACCGAAAAACCATAAAAGGTTTCAGTGTTCAACGTATATTTTTTAAACCCTTTCAAATATTTTATTGTTCACTGCAAATAGTCTCGCGCTGTTGGGTGGGTACAAATTATGAAGTTACTTCGGATGGTTTATGTTGGTCATACAAATGCATTTAATATTTTGCTGACAATGAAATACTATTATCACTAGTTATTTTAAGTGTAGAATTCTTATCTAGTTTTTATGTTTTCGTTATTATATTAATTAGACTGTGTTTAGTTAAGAATTAAAATATTTAAGGGCTTGTTCGTTAGTTTAGCAGTGATTTTGAAAATATGTTTTATTGCTACCTAATACTCATATTAAAATTTTGCTCCACAGTTTCGACACTAATATGTCATAATTTGTAATTGAAATTTTTTAGCAATGTACTGAACGGTTTTTTAGATTTCATTACTTAAAATACCGCGTTTTTTGTCGTGAAGGTAAGCCAAAATAAAGCAAAATATATATATATTTTTTTTTTTGCTGACGAATGGTACATTATTTTTAAAAACATATCCACAGTATTGTGCATCGTGTGACTACACATTGTCTCAAATTATTTAAAAGCTTTTGGTTACAAAATATTTGAGTTATTGACACCAGTCTGAAAAAAACTAAGGGACCAGACATTAAGTTATTGTTGTTTCTAAACGTGTATTTTACTGCACGAAGCATTCATTCCCTTGTATAGTCGTACGTCTCTTGCATCCTGAGTGACGAGGTGAGCAGAAATACATGCATTCGAATCTTTGATATGGAGAACCTGTATTTGATTGTGCCATTGCTTTTAATTAACAATTTTCATAAAACAAATATTTGTCAGACTACCACCAAGACTAGGCTTGTGTAATAACTGTATTTTCAATTTTTTTTTTTTTTTTTTCCAAATTAGTTCCTGCAACTAATTTTTAACAAATCATAAATTCTGGATTTTCTGTTCACAGTTTTTTATTAGTATAAAATGGCAAAATTTATACACACACAAATGAAATTAAAAAAAAAGTTAAGAAAAATAATAAACGCAAATGCATATTTTCAGTATACACTTTTTTTTAGATGTGTGACTAGTTGTAAACATTTAAGCGCTTTCGTCCAAGGTTTTTGCAGCAAATTTGTTTTTGATGCTATATTACCTTTGATGAGGAAAACTTTTGTCGTTTTGTGTATATATTTTAAAAGTGCAAGTGAGTTATTGAAATCTTACTTCGTACAACAGAGCGTTTTTTTTTTTCTTACTGTGGTTCATTAAATCACTCTAGGCGCTAGACGAGATGGTTTTTTTATGATAAATATTGACTGAACCATATTTAAGTTGGTACCTAAGCCCGTATAATGCTGCCGTCATAAACGATGTACAAATTATAAAAAGGACGCGTAGTCAATGAATACCAGTACATTTGAGGACAACCAAGAGTGTTTCAGAAAAGTGTCTGATTCCAAACGAAGTAGGCCACAAGGCTACCTTACTCTAAATAGACGTCACATACAGCACCTTTGTTATTACGAATGGTGTAGAAGTGGTCATAGCTCAGCGGTATGGGTTTTTAAACCCCTAATTAATTATTTTGCAATTTTTGTTTGGTTTTGTTGCATTCTACCGCCCCTCGAAATACAAAAATATTTTTTTAAACTTCTTTTAGGTTTTTACATTAGTGAAAATGTAATCTGAAGTAAAATCTTAAGTTAAATAATATTCCATACACATATATATATATACACAGGTCGTCCATAAAAAATACATAATAAGCACAAATAAGCACACCAAGTGAATCCTGAGTTAAATCGGAAACGATAATATAACTGACGAAATGCTATACCTACGACGACAATTTATGTGCACAACGTGGCATCATAGCACTGTAGTTAGCCTCCTCTTGCACTCCACAAATATCCTACTTATGCATACAATGGGTGCAGATTAAGTCCAAACATGAATCTACATTTACTTGATAATAACATACATAAAATACCTGAGCGTGGAGCGCAACAGAGGACTATCTCCGTGCAGGGTTGCCCCACTGTGTATGTAAATTGTCGTACAAAATTTTACCATCCACGTTTACGGCTCCAACTGGGAGGTGACGCAACGGTCACACGTCCAACTACCATGCGGGAGGACTCGAGTTCGATCCCCGCTCCGGCCATCCTGTTGTCGTTCTTCCATGGTTCCTCGAAATAGTTCCTGGCGAATGCTAGGATGGTTCCTTAACAAAAGCCGTGGCCGACTCCTCTCCCAGTTCCTGTGGTTGTTCTTAGTTGTGTCTCGTCGTCTCTATTGACCTCGTTGACGACGAGACGTAAAGCGCACCTTTAGCCCAGGATTCGCAAGCCAGTCGCGGTTGAAGCGTTATATGTCTAAACGCTAGTACGTACAGCTGAGACCAAGCAGAGATGTCAAATGTAAATTAAATTCTCGTTTAGGATGTGGAGATTTGGTATTCCCTCTAAAAAGTAGTTTATAAATTTACCAGACGTGCATATAGGAGCGCTAAGAAAGTGGGTATGGTAGAATAGTTTCCCAGACATCCATGGTAGCACTCATAAACCTTTTTATAAAACAGTCAAATGTATACTGAAGTTACCAGACTTGTATTGTAACATTTGTAAAAGTTTGCATATTTACAAGGTGGAAGTATGGTAACTGTATTATACTGCGTCTGGGATAACAACTTCCTAAACATTCAAGAAAGTTTTTTTACAGTGCGCATAACGTTAGCACACTGCCAAAACATATGTTTTCCCATACTTCTTAAATATGTTTGTTAAGGTATTACTATCTTAGGTATTGAAAATAAATCAATGCACACAGAACAAGTGATATTAGAATAATTTTCCTAGTACACTTGACAACACTGAGGTCGGGCGCCTGGCCAATAATGCGATCACGCGCTGCGCTATCAGCCGACTCGTGTTACTAGGCCATGCATGAACTGGGCGTATCCCTGCGCATACGGGCACCACACACCATGAGTTGGCCCACAGCCTTCGAGATACGCATCTACCACGGCCAGATATAGTCCAACACACTCAAAGCCGAGTTTGCTATATGCGGCACTGCGACAGCGACAGTGCGGCAGAAATGGCTAGCCAAATAGAGGAGAGCAAGAAGACGACAGCGATGCGAAGGGTTGCGGAAGGACATGTTCTATCGGAGATGCGTAATTCGCATGCGAACAGGAAGAAGAAGAATAACACAAAAGTATTTGTAAACGGAAACGACAAAAAAGGAGAAGAATAAAACACCATTATACTTGTAAATAAACAAGGAATGAGACGCGAAGGTGAGCATTTAATAATATAGTACGTTATTTTACCTGTCAAATAAATGTAACATGCCACCTGAACACATGTAACCAACATATTAACTTGGTGTGTGTGCATAGAGCAGTTAATTGAAGAAGTTCGGAAGCACGAATCTCTTTATATTAACTCAGTGAGAGAAAAACACATATAACGTAACTAAACAAACTAAAACGGCGCGCATATTCGAATCGGCAATCGGGATTCAATCCTTAATTTTCGTTACTATTTCTGACAAAATATGGCACTAAAAGCATTAAACGCATCGTCGCTGTCGCGTTATTGTAAAATCGATTGAAGGCAATTAGTGTGCGAGGTACGCAGGCCTTCGCATCATCGGTCGATCGTCGCTGTCGCAGTGTCGCACAATTGTATAATTGGCTTAAAGAGCTTGGCACAACAGTGCGCCACTGTGACAGCGACACTGCGATGAAACTGACTAGCCAATCAGAGGCTATATTGCCGCCGACGTCAACACGTACGAATGCGATAGAACCTGTTGTAACGCAGCTGCGATTGTCGCTTGCATACAGGAAGAACAATTTTGTAAATAAACTAGTGCAGCTAGTATGAAGAATAACAATACCAATGTAGGCCTTAACGAACGACAGAACTGGAATGTGAAAGAAAACTTTTTGGGCAAGCTGTATAGTTTACATTCATCCCTAACTCTATTAACTTGCAACAACAGCGTGCTCGGCGAAAGAGGCCACTCTAATGAATGAAACGCCTCGTCTGTAAGAACATTGTAGAATCAAGCGACGACATTTCGCATGCGGCGATAGCAAATCGCAAATCGCTGTAACAGCATCGTACTAGCTTACAAAACCCTTTGGAATGTCCTGTTCAGGTAGCCGAGTGTTGTGCATATCTCCGAACGATGCAAATTTATTCCAAAGCTGTTTAACATGCTTGACTGATTTCTACTTATTGCAAAAACATTCAAATAATGTTATCAGTTTTTACAACCATTACCTAAACTTGAATGCGATCAAAATAATGTAATACACGGCAGGTCCTGCAGCAATCGTTAAGATTATGTGGCATATAAATACTAAGAACTCAAATTTAAATATACACGTTTTTGAAAGTCAACATCGAACAGCTACAAAACAAATATCCTACGTAATGACATTTACATACTTTATGAGCAATCATTTACACGGAATGATGCATTATGCATGATCTCTTGCACCGCAGTTAAATGTATGAGATTCCTTCGCCAGGGGTTGTTCTTCAAAAATACGTTACTCGAAGAAAATTGCTGCGCAAAACCTATGGGCTAAGATAATTTTTTTTTTTTTGCATATTGTCTTCTAAAAATCTACGATGTAAAACTGGTGTTTTAAGTGGTGAATTATGTGGCTGCATGCCCTGGCCGCAGTGTAATATGCAGAACTTCGGCTGACAATAGTTGATTCGAAAACGGCTCAACATGGGAGAGCGATTTCAACTCACAAATAGTTTTCAAAGAACGCGTCACGTGTATCTACTCATGTATGGGCCCTGCAGTTGTACACAAAGTTAAATTTCTCGCAACCGAAAATTTTTGTTTTTCTGTCATGTTTAGGTCTGAAAATCTTGGAGCAGAATTTTCGTAAAGGTACAGACATCTAAAATTCGCAATCGTTTTTAATAATACGTCATAAAATGAGGGTCTTAGATGATTGCCTCAAAGAGGAGGTCTTTTGGCAAGAAAACTGGAAGGTTTAGGTGAAACGTGATTCGCGTTCAGTGACGTCCTTAAGGCTCCGCTTCTTGGCCTTGAACACGCGAAATACGTCCACTCAGGCGGTTACCTTAATATAAGTCCTTGCCAAGAACACGAGTAAAATTGTAGCGTGTTAGCCATATTAGTTTTCTCGTGGAACTGGTAAATGTGTTCCCAATATGTCCCTTTATATATCTTCAAAATATCGTTAGTATCTGCTTGTTTCATGGCTGAGAAAAGTTGAGTACTCATCCGCAGTAATTTCCTCGCCTAACGGCAAAAGTTCAGGACCTTCTTACTTGTTCAACGTTCTTCATATTTTTATTCCATAACGAGCACATTTCTTCTCCCATCAAAGAGTTTTAGGAAACCTTAATTCCAAACCATACGAATTCCAAATTTTAGGAAATAGTGCATTTGTGCGTGTGCATTTATATCCATCTAAAACGTTTTACTAACCAAAACACCATAACTTTACTGTAGTCAGTAATATATTTCAGATAGAAATAAAAGCAGACGATAAAAATATAATTTTTTTTGTTAGTTCTTAAATTTTGGAGTTAGCATGATTTGGAATTCAGGTCCCCAATTATATAACAGACGTGGCACAATTCCTTCATGCAGTTAGTCCAACAGCAGTATGATTATATCGAAGTTCATCTTTGCAGATCTGACGTATCTGTCTTTCTGACTGCGACGAAAGCCATGAATCAATTTCTTTATAGCCTCACTCAACTCAAAGGAGTATGGAAGCCTAAGGTAGGAGTGGAACCTACGTGCGTCTAATGGCAAGATCCATACGCCTAGACGTGCAGGAAACAAGCATTACAATAACACATTCATCACGGCTTTGCTAGCATTGGGCAAAAGTGTGGCCAGTGACTAGCTTTTACAATAACCAGCTATCCTAAACCATATAACGTGAATCAGTACGGAATGTGCTCGGTTTTTGAGGTGATAGTTTACATGAAAGTCGGTCTAAAATTAGTTTTCGATTTCTCCGTAAAATGAATATATCGAGAGATATACTACCCTGAAAATCGATTTTAAAGTAAAACTTCCTTACATGAAATAAAAACAACTTTTATTCCATTGTTTTGACATAATCAAGAATGCGGTTGCTTTTGTATTTCGAGAAGTAAAATTTGATACTCGTTTTGAAGCAATACTCACATTATAATTCACATACAGAACAAATTAACAAGATATTTTGTTGTTAATTTTTCATTATCTATTAACACAGAAATCTTAAATACTCCGTCCTGACCTTCCCTGTTTAGAAGAGGGGTAACTGACAAAGATGCCGTAAAAAATGCTAAACATGCAGTTACGAGGCGGAAAAATTTCTACTGGAATTAGAGGATATTTGGTTGGGAGGACTATGGCTCATTATTATGTTTGCACTGGGACTTATGCATTATGGCCAGAGCTGTACACAATAAGGCAGTACTTGTAGGGTGCGAGTACAACATTACCCTCTTCTTCGTGTACGGCTAGCCGTTACTGAAAATAAAAAATATATATATCGTGAAAAAATTATATTCGAGGGCTAATATATTGTACCCTGAGTGTATATTTTATTTCTGTCAGTCCGTAGGCAACCTGCGCACCCTGAATGATGACATAGAATGAGGTCCTACAATGGTGACGCACCGGAACGATGGGTGGGTAAAACCGGAGATCCCCGAAATAACCCGCCAGCCAGCGACATCGTCCGGCACGATTCTCACATGCGAAAATCCATGGGTCGACCGCGCCGGGGAAGGAACCACTCGGCCACTGCAGCGCCTAGTTATTACTTGAAACACGTAAAATAGCATATTACCTTGCCTCCATGTTGAGTTTGACGCCAGCTTATATACCCCTAGGCTGTCTCTACCTCGGAATCCTGTTTGCATTAACTCAGTGACGGTACACGCTGCGGAATATAACATAATAATAATAATATAACGTCTTTATTAATAATGTGGCGAAGTTAAGGCATTTTACCTTTTCTTACACTTAACCACTTAAATTACATACATATAATTAAACATTATGTGCTTACAACTAATAACAAGTAGAATTTTTGTTTAACAATTTTTAAATTTAAATGAAATTAGAGGTTTTATCATGTGAACTTAAAAATTAGCTAAACCCTAATTACAAAAAAATTAAAACACTGAAAAAAAAATACATCACAGATAAAATACTCATTCACTCGAATAGGGCTACAAAGATTCTAGCTATTTATAATTAATGGATCACTCTAACACGTTAATTAATAATTACATGAGGAAGTTTTAAGTGCAAATAACAATTTTGTACACTGGATTCAAAACATTTTGATTCTATATACAAAGGATGAGATAAAATAAAACTTAGACACTGTAGCAATTTTGTAGGTTAAAAGGTTTTCACACATCCACGAAAATATAAATTAATTTAATTAAGATCACATTTTCCTATTTAATGTATCACATTCATCCCTGCAAAAATACATCTGCACACATACAATTTCAAATCCTTCAACATTCACAAAAAAGGGTCTATAGAACAGCCCAAAACACATTCACTTATACACAAAAAAAATAAGATATACTCATAAAAACCAGATCATATTTATACAAGTCGATGTACCACACTTACAGCCATATATATATATATATATATATATATATATATACACACATATATATATATATATCGGTGTTGTTTTCGAGGCTTCTGAAAGTATTAAAAGTAAAGATACAATAAATATAGTATGGTGAAAGTACCCGAGGGCTAGAGTATCGCACTGGGAACAGAAGGCTTAAGACTGGGCGCTTGTAAGCATATGTATGCCACGTAGAAAGGTTAATTATACTACAGAATGGACATGCATTCTTATGGGAGAATTTGGCACAGGGAAAATGTCTGCCGCTCGTTGAGCTGTTATCGCTTACAGTTCAAATTAATTATTAGAACTTAGTAAACTTTTATTTATCTAGTCCTTGCAAGAGTTAAGTCATTTACTTTAATTGTAATGTTAAAAACAAACTAATTTTTGGCCGTTAAATTATCTACTTCCTGTAACTTAAAATTCCGGAAAGCTCTTAGATTCATCTGTTTACACGCCTTACCGACACCAGCGCTCAAGCGGCAGAAATTTTTAACATCGATATTTCCAACGTGTAGAAGAATTAACCTTACCTGAAGGATGACATGTTATGAGGCTTCACTACGGAGATACCCCGAGTGCTACATGTGGGGCCGCTCTGGAGAAGCGCCTAATGAATTTCGAAGCGGCAACCAGCAACACAAAAATATTTACCAAGCAGAAGCTACTAAAGACACGTGTCCGAATATCTCAGTGTCCAAACAATACAGCGGAATTATTTTTCCTGTTTGCAACATAAGTCATCATTCATAATTGAACATTCTTAAGGGCTCTGCCTATCTACGTGTTAGAGGTTCGGTAGTACCGCGGTTACAAGGGCGAACCAAAAGCTGAACTAATGTGTAAGATACACGGCAATTCACTTTTACTGCGGGACTTTAAGAATACGTGGTATATAAATAAAAGATATATATATATAAATTGAATTCTACACATTTTTCGAAGCCTATAGGGATACAATACTCAATGACAATCCTAGATAATGGTATTTGCCAACTTTATGAGTAAGTATTTATCCAGAATTGTTCATTCGTTACGCGTGATCACTTGCGCCGCAGTTAAATGCATGAGGTTCCGGCGTCAGAGATTGTGCCTCAGCAGTTCGTAACATTGGAAAAAAATTTGTTCAAAACTTTGGCTATTATTATTGTCTAGGATTGCTGTTTTCTGACTTTCGCAAATTGGCTTCGAGAAACCTACAATTATATTTGGAGTACAGCAGTCTTAAGAGGACGTTTTATCAACTCTGGAGGACTTCGAATCGCGTGTTTTTGAATGACCGTGGTTTCTTAACAATGATATTCTGTCCCCCTCCGAAGTGTATTTTCTTTTCGGACATTAGCACAACGAGTGCCTGTGGAACAGTTTCGTGAAAGAAAAAAAAACGTATTTCCCCGTACGTTACAACGCATTTGAAGTGCATGGTGGTAGTCTATTATGTTCTTAAGATGGCCGGCGATAAAGGTTAGCGCTTAAGGAATTTGTTTTTAAAATTCGCAGGAATTTTAAAGTTGGTACACAAGCCCAAAAATTAATACAGTCTACAAAAAAAAAGTTTGCGTGTCTTTTTTTGTACGAATAATTTACCAGTGTGGCTATTCAAATAAATCTTGCAAAAGAACCGAAGTTACAAAATAAATGCGTTATGAGAGGTTTACCAGAAAAAATTACACTAGCAACACGTTTGATTATAAAGTTGACAAAATATGACTTTATGATTGCTGTTTTAATAGCGACTTTAAATGCCTGTAATTCCAATCATCGTTTTCAACGATAACTTATGTATTCCGCTGGTTACTCACGCAGCGTTGTTGTTGCATGTACCATTTCCATAGTAAGTGTACCATAATTTGGCCTGGTGTACCATAACGAGGTTGCCATGGTAGGCAAATGTACCATAATCTGAATACCTGTTGGGTTTTATGTGATCTTTCATTAATGTTAAATGATACTCGGCATGAGAAATTAGCTCATCGCATTCACAGTGGCAGATAAACTTCCTCAATGTGGATTACCTGTTATAATGTATAGCTCTGAAATTATGTTGAATGTACACAGAGGGCAAAACATTCGGTGTTTATACTTTGGTAACATTTGTTCGCTTCGTTTAAGTTATTTCGTTTTTTACCTCTTCAGATATTCCTTTTGTACGTGTTCGATATTAATTTTCTAAAATTGAAGCAACTAAATAATGAAAGAAAAAAATTATATTATAACACTTTTGTCATTCTTGCAACATAATTTTGGATGCCCCGCGCCATAACAAAGCACTGACTACATAATGCCACTGTACTCAAGTCACATTATCTTTTTCGCGAGAACAACTTAATTGCATTTTGAGTTAACTGGGTTCCATTCCTATTTCGTCCATTCTGAAGTCGTTTATGGTTTTTCGAAATTACTCAATTTGAATGCTGTGTGTTTACTGGCAAAAGACTAATTGCTTCCCCATCTATCAGGGCCATTGATTATGTTTCTAAATACTTCGATGTCAACCAGACATTAAGGTAGAAGTAAGATGACTGCCTATACAGCAATGCACATGACTTTACAATTTGCATAGGTGGTTTTAAACTCTTAACAAAAGTATAAATATTATCAGAACGTTATTATTGAAATATTATGGGAAAAATGTATGTTTATAATTTGAAACACAATAAGAAATTTCATTAATTTTAATTTTTAAATTTTTCAAAAAAAAAATTAATTTTGTATTCGTGGCAAAATAAAAGACGTATTTCTGTCATATATAATTCACGAAAAACGCCTTGAGTTACTTTTTTATTTTAATCACTACAATAATCTGTTTGCTTGAATGTAGGGTAATGTATGTTATTTTGTCTAAAATGATTTCATAAGTTTTTAGGTAAACCTTCGTTTGAGTAAAATATTATTTCTGAAACACATAAGCACAAAATAAATACTAAATCTATAGTAAACTAAATTGTTGATTATAATTTCCTTACTGACAGGCATAGAAATTATTGCGACGAATAAGCATGGATTATTTTTTTTTTTTACGAAAAACTATTATATTGCTGAGTTACAAATTATAAACGATCCAATGTCATATATAATTTAAATTATAACTATTTAACGTTTTTTTACGTTTTTAGTGATGGTATTATCGAACTCTGCGTACTGTACAGCCAGGTGTAGTGCTACGGTGGCAGCCACTTTTTGCTAGCTACCAAATCGGCGGCTGGTCCCTTTGATTTGCGAAAGGATAAATTCCCACAAAACACATAATAAAGGAGCATAGATTGGAGTCATCAGTATATCTTTAAGATATAAATGCACACAGGACTCAGCAAAAGAGAAGGGCGGACAAGGGAGGAAACTCCCCTCCCCCCTTTTTTTCACAGCAAAATGGGTACCTTTATTTTATCATTCTTTACTTCTGGTGTGCTTAAAACTGATTATAATATAGTGTGCCTATTAATATGAAACAACCATTTCCAACACACTTCTTATTTTTTGTGAACTTTTGGGGTCGTGTCATACTGTTTATGCACATGTAGTGTTTTTTTATTTATATGCATGTATTGGCTTGTGCAGTTTTATTTTCTGGAGCATATAAATTATGGTTCTTATAAATGTAAAGAAAATACAGTTATACAGTTAAACACGTCCTGATAAATTTGCTGAATTTGTGTATCAGTTTTAGATTTTATTCTCATTCCTATGCCGCCACCTTTTTGGACTAAATACTGGTGAAGTCTGTGGGAGAAAATTCAAAAAATACAAACTCGGAGTCTTTCCAAATTCCTGCTACACCTTCAAAGTTTTCGTTTTGATAACAACTAATTTTGCCACACCAGACATTATGTTAAAATGCTGTAGAAAGTAACGACACATACACACGCAGTAGAAAGAAATCATCAACCTTACAACGGTCAACGGTACTGAGTAAACAAAATTTGCAAAATGACATGTAAATCATTATAAAGATCGAAGATATTGAAACAATCACCACTCAAGGTACTTATAAGTTATCGGCATTTGTTATCGTTATTTCATGTTGTTTCGCTGCACCTGAATCCTAGAACAATTATTCATCAACCTGATACGTTAAGAGGGACCAATGTTGTGTTCTCGCTGATAAGAAAAGTAGCAGTTAAATGTAGATAAGATAAAAGGTGTTGTTCCACAAAAAAATACCTAATGAGTTCATTAACGTTTGGCATCCACATAAAATAGAGTACTAAAGTTTTACATGGTTACTGTTGTAAATCTTACACACATTTTTTAAAGTACTTTTCCACTAATTCCTAAAGACGCAGGTAGCACAAGTGCATAAAAGTATATGTTATATTCATTACCTAAATTCATTAATATTGTTATTATTTATAAGTTTTGTCTTTTCTTACTGTTTTGCAAAATAGATTACCAGCACAAGTTAGAACGTATTTAAATACGATGACTACCTATGTTATACATTAGAACTAGTGAGCATAAACTGTATATAATAAACGTTTTAATATTGTGCATTGTCTGTTGGCGTAAAAGAAAGTTACTTAAGGGGCATGGAGGAGAGTTTTTTGTCGAGTAGATATTTTACCAGCGGATGTTTATTTATATTGAACTATGTGGTAGTATGCTTTACTTTCGAGTAGAAATTTAAAAAATGTTTTTAGAAAAATAAGGAGTTGAAAACATAAAATCTACAAAAATGGAAAACTGTAATTTTTATAATTTTAATATGATAATATGTAGACCTCTATATTAACAGAATTTAAAAAATACTTGCATTTTCATTTGAAAATAATTTTAACATCCTCATACCACTAAAATTGTTTTCAAATCAAAACGCGAGTATTTTTGAAATTCGGTTATTATAGAGGCCTAGATATTACCGTATTGAAAATTATAAAAATTACAGTTATCATTTTTTGGAAATTTTGTGGTTTCAATTCCTTAAATTTCTAAAGACTGTTTTTAATTTTTTACTCGAAGGTAAAGTAAGTTTCCGCATAGTGCCATATAAATTAACGTCCGCTGATAAAATACCTACTCAGGAAAATTCTTGTCGAATTTTTGGTCAGCACTCATCATCTAGGTCTTTAGTGCTAGTGATTAGGTCAATGGGCTCGTCGACATCAAGGTCATTAGAGACGGTGACAAATAACTTGGCACAATTACAGGAGCTGGGAGAGGAGTCAGCCATGGCCTTTGTTAAGGAAACATCCCTGGATTCGCTTGGAGTGATTTCGGGAAGCCATGGAAAACCCAAATCAGGATGGCCGGAGCCGGGAATCGAACCTGTATCCTCCTGAATACGAGTCCAACGTATTATCGTTACGTCCGCCCTCCCACTCGGTAACGAGGAAAGAGAATAACAATATCGACAGTGAAGTCTAACGAATACTAACACACACAGATAAATGAATACATTTATTATAGTTCCAGCACCCACCATCAGAGTAGAGAGCCATATTCTGGAGAGTGGTGAAAAGGGCCAAAAGCATATATGAAGACATTGACCATTGGGAAGAGTCAAACAAACTGTTAATAGCGCTTCAAGCTAATGGCTACCCAAAACCTAAGACAGAAAGTGTAATGAAGCCACTCCAGTGACACGAAGACTACAAACATCTTCCTAGGCCCTGATTCCTTATGCAGAAAGACACCTGGCCGGTAAATTCTCCTGCTAATAAAAAAAGCATGAAATCTACATCAATTGTCGAGTCCATATAGTTCGGTCACATCAGGGCTTTGAGGAAAAAGTCGATATGAGCCAGCCAATCGTCGAGAGTTGCCGTTTGCAAGTGGTCGAAGACGAACGCTTCTGAACGAGCATTCACAACGGGAGAAGAAGTCGGGTGTGGCCCCGACTTGGTTATATTCGTTATAAATTATTCCTGAGTACTTTTAAGAGAGATCTGCCCCCAAAAATGCGTTATTTAATAATTCTACCAAACGCTGCCCAACTCTTACACATTACATTGTTATCCATTTCCAACAATTAAAATATGTTTTTGTTTCATAGTTTTTAAACAAACGCATTTCAGCGAATTAATTTGACTATTTTCACTACTTACTATTAATAAAAACTATACACGTGAAATAATTTATAGTGACAGTAAATGGGTGTTGACTTCTTCCGTCCCATTTTTTCGTATCCACCTTTCGGAGTATGAACTGCCGAATATCTATTACATTACCTATCTGTCTTAAGAGTTAGTTAGCTTCTCTTTACGTAAGAGGCGCGGGAACGGGGAGGGCGATACGTCGAATATAACACGTCCGTCTAACACCTCATCGCCTCTAGGCGCGAAGGACTATACTAGCCCGCAGTGTTTTCGTGGAAAGCTTTTTACGGCGGAACTACGGTGGAAAATACGAAGTAAATCCCAATGCAAGTTTCTATGATTTGGATTTCCGATTACGGTTCATATTTTCTCAGCTACAACAACGTGAAAAAGTCCTTTTTAGCACTTTTGAGAATCTTGGAAATCGTGTCTTTAATTACCGGTCGGCATTTTTAAAATCATAAGAACATAGTCTGAAGTGTGTTTTCATTTCGGGGCAAAACGTATTCGAAACATTTTTAGTAGTTACACAAGAAAAAATACTTTCCGTACCACGCAACATCACCTCTCACGCACCAGATTTACTAACTCTTAAAGCGGGGTATTTTGCCTGTCGCCAAGTTCTTACGTGATTATTGCGAAGTGATTTAAATTATTTTCTTCGATCGCCACCTCGTATTTCATAAAACGCTCTAAGTTAGAAATAAATTAAATTATTTTTTTCATGTTTAAAATGTGTAAAAATAAACAAAATACTGAACAATTGTTATCTAACGAAATTCGTGTTTTAATGGCATATCTGTAATCAACTGTAACCTCGCACGAACTGAAGGTAAAATAATAAATTAATTTTAACTGTATTTACTTAGTTTTAAACCAGACTTAATGTTTGAGTAAGAGACAAACTGTTGAAAGTTTGTGTCAACCTTGCGATTAAAACCTAAAATGTAAGTTTTTGAAAAGACTTTTGAAATGTTTCTTTCCATTCATCCAATGTAAGTAACATGTGTAATAATGTTTGAGAAAATAATTACTTTGGAACATTCACTAGCTGCGTGCTGTTAATTTACAAATTCAGTTACTTGTTGTAGTTAATATTTCACTATTTCACAAATCGGTCAGTTGTTGTCCACATGAGATAGCTCAAAATGTGACATGCTATGTGCATCTGATGTGGAATTTCGAGGAAAAAAATTACGTATATGAAGATAACAGAAAAAATTACTCTTGAGTTCTAGCTGTATTTTATACATTTTTAATTCAGTAATAATTCCGAAATTTATTTATTATTTTTTAATTTGGTATTTAAAAACATAAAGCAGTTAATAAACGTATATTTGAAAGACTATCGATAAAGTTGACGATTATAAACAATATACGGTTTTCGTTTAAAGCGTTTAGTCGTAACGATAATAATGCCCTTTATTTTTTACTCTAATAAAATATAAAAGTATAACCACTTGTCATTTTATGATTTCAAGACTAAGGGGTGTTCCGTTACAGAAGGGATCTACAAATCGAAGGTGCCACACTCCTCCTGTTGTAATTGCATCATTCGCATAGAAGAAGCAAATCAAAACTCTGTGCTGAAAGGTTTGTGACTGGCCTATTTTAGATAATTTTAGTTTATACAAATATTGTTAGGAAACACATTATAATAACACTGAAACACTGAATGTATACATATACGGAAGTCGCCAAGAGAGGCCAAAATTTTATCACGATTTAGTTCTGAAAATTAGTAACGTTTCTGTCTCGACCACAGAGATATCGTAACGTTAGACATTACGTCTTTGCAAAGTCGCCTATATGCAACAAAAACGTCAAGTTTCGGTAACCAAAGTCGAAAAATGTATTATAATCAATATTTGAAGCGGAATAATTGTGCGCTAAATTATTACAGGATGGGTTACCTAACACTTTGAACTTACGGGTGATGTTTCCTATATATATATATATATATATATATATATATATATATATATATATATATATATAAACATGTATATGTATATATTACATTTACGCTCTTCTAGTTACTAAGGGCGGATCCAGGAGGTGCAAGTGGGCCCGGGCCTCCTTACATTTGACCTTTTTATATATAGCTTATCCTCAAAATATTACAAATATTTAAAAGTAGTATAATTCAATTTTTTATATAGGAAATGCCTTAAATAGCACCTATTGCACCTTAAAAGCGTTGGACCCGTAAAATTTCATTTTTTTTTATTTGTGCCAAACTGTGTTCAACTTTTGCACATCAGATAACACGTAATTTTCCCAAATAAAAAAAATTAGGTCCCATAGTTTTTTCACAATAACTCATCAGAGTTACAAAATAACCATTGCGGTGTAGCCAAAATCAAATAAAGTAATTAACTAATGAATTAAAATTTACAGGAACTGAAAGTCAGTGTATCAATGCATTTTATGACATGTTTGACAAACGTTAGTTTTGAAAATTTCAGTAGTAGCCAAAAGTCAAAGATAGGCAGAAATTTACTAATCTTCTTAAATTTTTAAAAAATACAAAAATATATCGCTTTGTGTTTACAAAAGTGTCTTGAAGTAGCTCACATCGTTAAGTACCAATATAAATTGTCTTGTTTCTAAAAGTTAATTATTTTTTATTATTTTGGCTATAGCCTACCGCAACTGTCGTTTTGTGATTCTGATAGGTGGTTATGCTAAATCTATATGACCTAATTTTTTTTTAATTTCGGGAAACGACATGTTATCGTTTGTGTAAAAGTTGATCAGTGTTTGGCACAAATATAAAATTTTGAATTTTTACGGGTCCAACGTCCTTAATAACAAAATTTTTTCGAGGGAGGGCTCCGGAACCCACCCCCCCCCCCTTATTTGTCACGTGTAGTGGGCATATCTACTTTATGGAAATGCCCTCCTCCGAAAAAAAAGAACCTAGAGCTGAATTCGCCCATGCTCGTAACAAAAGCTTACGACAACACCTTGACATTCTGAGACTTGTTACTATCTCAAATATCACAACAGAAGTGGTAATAAACATATCTGACATTTAAATAACTGCTAAGACATACTGAAATGCCATTCTTGGCTTTGTTTACAAATAATAAATATAGAACTTATGTTACGAAAAATTTAGAAAAAAATATTCAACATTTTAAGGAAACTGCAAGTTTAAGTATTTTCGATCCAAAACACAAGAATAAAAAGTTTCGTGAACGTTGTTTTGGTGTTAACGACTATTGATCGCACAGTTTAAAGAAACATCTCCAGCGTGTTTTGCATTATCAACATCTAACTGTGCAACTTTCCACTGCATTCCCATTCGGGTGGATCAGTGTTCAATCCCCGGCTCCGGCCATTGCGATTTTGGTTTCCCACAGTTTCCCGAAATAGATTCTGTCGATGATTGGATGTTTCCTTGAGGTGGTAGTTCGATGAAAATTTTAATTATCTGATAATTCTTCTATTTGTACTAGATATTTTTCGTTCCGTAGACTGTTCCGTGACTGTTTTTACTGAAATTATTATTTTTTGTGTAAGAGCATGTTAATGTCCAAATATGTATAAAACGGTTTTATGCTAGAGAGGAAAACTAGCCTACTTCCAGAAATTAAATAATTTACAATTAAAACCAGTGTAATGGATCACGCCAAGAAATGTATAAAAACTGCATTAACTTTTTTTTTACACAAATCTCAGAGCACTGCAATTTTTTTGATTCAGTAACATTTTCAAAAATAAAACAATCAATGCAGTTTTTAAAAATGTCATTACGTAGTCCAAAACAATATTCTTTAATGAGAATTATTTTAGTTTGGGAAGTTAGTTAGTTTCCCTTTCTATCACAAAACCGTTTTATACAAATTTGGACTTTGATATGCCATTACACTAAAACTACAAAAGCTAAAAATTTAATTTCAGTAAAAATTCACAATATATTATACCTAAAAATAATAACAAACAACGTTTCGTACAAATGTAACAATTATTAAAACAACAAAAATTTTCAGTGAACCCTTCCCCTCCCTTAACAAAGTCAATGGCTGATTTACTGTGTCAAGTTGTATCACCGTCTCTAACGACCTCGCTGTCGACGAGACGTAAAACCCACTTACCGCAGCGTCTGGTAATCAATTATTAGATTAACGAACGCAAAACAATTTTTATCACCTGACGCAAAAAATAAGTGGTGTTGTAAGTCTGCGTATGTGTGTGTCTGTCTGTGGCATCGTCGCTCCTAATTGAATAGACCGATTTTGATACATTTTTTTTGTTTGTTTGATAGGTAACTTGATCGAGAGAGTTCTTAGCTATGATTCGAGGAAATATGTTCAGCCGTTCGAAGATCATCAGCTCATTATTAGATTTTTTTTATAGTGAATCTGATCGATTTGAAATTTAGTATCCTGTGAGTCGGGGTTTCTTTTTAATTTTTAATTTAATTATTAACTTATGTTGTTCGTATTTTGACTTCAATGTTCAATTCTAATAAACAAATAGGGCGCGTTTCATTTGATAGAAATTATCTCTGGGTTGATAATGCCGTATTTAGATTTCGCTTGTCACAAACGAAGTTCTCATTACGTGTACCCTGAACGTGTATACACTGTTGTTCACAAAACTATGCAACCTTCCTTCAGGAAGGAAAAAAAAACATTATGCGGTCACTTTCTTGTCTTGTGTGTGCTCGCGCATGTGGGTAATGTGTGTCCTTAAAACGTTTGAACCCACTGATCAAGTGTCATCGAACTCGATGCACATATTTAGTAAGATCGGCTAAATGTATGACTTTTGCTCGTGCCAAGTTCACATTTCTTTTTAGTGACGGCCAATTTTATTGCGCTGCTTCATGTTTCGGGAACCGTTTTAACAGATTCAAACTACATGTCATATTTATTGGTTCATTATCTGAGTTGTAATGTTGAGGGATAAATTGTTATAGGTCCACCATTTTGGATGATAGCTCAACATGAATAAATGAAAATTTTATGTCATATTTCGAGAAAAACGTGAACGATTGTAACAAAATTGTATATCTACCCAATTCATAATTCTGGCTTAGAATTTTGTATATGAATTACTAGTGTACGTCTAATATTTTGTAGGATTGATCCAAAAAAATTGGGACACTTAAAACACGCTATATTGAATTATGAACATATTTGTATTGCAACCTTTATTCAACATCCTTAAACATTGACAGCAAACAAATTTCATGTAACACTGTATTACAATATTAACCATGCCGTTTTGTTGTTGCCAAACGCAATTTGCATGCAAAAATATTAATCAATGAATGCCTTATGTAGTAGCATACTGTATATTTTTGCAAGTTGGTTAATAACGTACAGTAGCTGTTCTGAGAAATCAAATAATTTACACCAAATTTTTAGAACGTATATATTTGGCCAAAACGTAGCGTTTTAGTCAAAATATTAAATAAAATGTTAAATTTTAGTTTTAAATTCTAACTCTTTTTATAAGGGCAGCTGTATCCTTATTTTTCATAAATTGCTCAAAAATTAAGGAAATCAGGCTTATTAATTGTTCGTTATATTCTCGTCATTATTTTAGAGACAAAAAAATATTTTAGGCCACAATGGTAAGTGTAACATCGGTATATTCACCGGTTAAACAAAAGCACATGCATGTTTTTAACGTAGACCACACGCATTAAAAAATCTATACTATAATTTAATATTTTACGGAGAAAACCAACGCTATCTCCTGAAGAAAATCATAGTTCACTTACGACTACTTAATAAACGCTCGCATAATTTTTCAATATTTCCTGCGTACATTCACGATTTGTTTGTTAAATTTAGCCAGCAGAGCATTGAATGAAAAAATGCAAAATCCCTTAAAAAAGAAAGAAACAAAAATATGGCAGTCCCCGCACTAGAAAAATATTATGTAATACTTAGAGCTACAGATCTTTGGTAATAAGAATTTAGCATAAACTTGTTTCAATGTCTTACGTGAACATCTGCAGCTTTGCTTCATGGTTATTGTTAGAGACAGGAAATTTCACGAAAAAAAAAAAGTTTGCAGCACTTTGTTTCAGTGCCTTACGTGCGCACCTACATCTCTGCTTTGTGGTCAGTGATTGGATGTCGTAACACCCAGCGTGTGGAGGTTAAACCCGCAAATCACAGACGTGATGTGTCGCAGTCATGCGTGAACTGCGTTTGGGACTAACAAATGAATAACGACTCTGCACGAAACACTCTGCCAATAGCCATGGATTTGAGTTGCAGGTACGCACGTAAGGCACTGAAACAAAGTGGGGGAAAAATCATTTCGCCAAAAATTCCTGTCCCTAGTTAAGGTCAGTATGTCTTTGTATAGACTCGTCGCCCATTTGATTCCGCCTATCAGAATGAGGTTACTGCGATACCACGCGTCTGTTTTTGCAGGTATAATCTCAAGACGCTGAGAGTTATATACATCCTATCATTGACCATGAAGAAGAACTACAGATGGGCAAATAACATTGCGTTGAAACAAGTTAGGGCAAGATTATTTTCACCAAAAATCAGTGACTCTACTAATAACCGCAATAAGATGGGCGTACAATCAAAAGAGAGCTCGACTGTTATGGTAACGCTTGGAGAAAACCTTTGTACCATACAGAGTGTTTCTGAAATACTTTACAAATTTCGGGGGTAGGTTCCCCACACCGAAACAAGAAAAAATTGTCATATAAACATATTTCCGAAAACCATAAGTTTTTGTGTTTTTAATGAAAGTTTAGTTCGACGTATTGCAGGGTTATTAATTTTGTGAACAGTAAATTGAATAATGTTATTGATTGCAGATGCAGATGCCTTAAGTTGCATCCTCTTAGCATTTGTGAAAATGTAATAAACTCGTTTGTATCCTTTACTGTGGCTATATGTTACCAAGGAAAATTGTTTACATTTGTGAATAACCTGTTCGTGACATTTGACTAGTGTTGTGGCAGGATATCCGTTTCATGAGTAGGCTGGGATTATTTTTATGTTCAGTCACGCGAACGGTAATGGCGTGAGACTGCACGATTGTATCAGATGGCATTCCTGACCGAAAGCAGCACAGTCACTAATGCTAGGAGGATATAAATTATGGCATCTGCAATCAATAACATTATTCAATGACTGTTTACAAAACAAATGCCTTGAAAGACATTGAACTAAACTTTCATTAATAACTCAAAAACGAATTGTTTTCAAACATATGCTTATACAAACTTTGTTTCTTGTTTTGCGTAAGTAACCTACCCTCGTAGTTTGTAAAAGTATTTCAGAAACATCCTGTGTATTCTGCCTTATGTTGTTTCAGTTTCGACATTCAGTCTGCCTGAAAACGGGCTCAGAAGTCAGTTCACGAAATGTCGCGACTAGCTCGTCTGAAACAAACGTCTGTGTTCTGTGTTTTCATCGTTGTTTCGTCTAAACTTTTGTTCGTGATGTCATTGTTGGTCTTCCTGTTTTGTGTCTAACACGGTCTTCGTCAAAGTTCTAGTCTGTGGTGTCTTAATTTTATTGGCCTGAGTAACTTATCTTTGTATTTTTTGCCTTCTTTTAGTTTTCAAATGTTTATTTTCGGTTTGTATTTTCTGTGATTTGACGCAATTATTTTCAGGATTATTCAGGCTTTGTTAATTATGTGTATGTTTACTAGTGACACCATTGGTTCACTCTTGTTATTCTGAGACGACGTGTAGGACTGCGAGGACGTATGTCCTCAATATTTCACTAAATAATTAAACTTCAAGCAGGTAGCAGGTAGCTCCTGTACTGAGTATCACGTGCAAATAAAAACTTTTTCTGTTTTTCGTGGGCTATCGCCCTTAATACAATGATTCATCATTTCTACAGCTTTGACTAGGCGATCCGGGTTCGATTCCCGGCGGGGTCAGTCCCAGGATTTTCGTATGTGGGAATCGTGCTGGATGATGCCTATTGTCAGTGGGTTTTCTCCGATATCTCCCGTTTCCCCCACCTCTTCATTCCGGCGGTGCTCCATTCGCCATATCGCCCCTCACCAAAGCTAAAGACCTCGATATTAAGCACTTACCAAAATCTCTTCACTTCACGTCTATTGTTTTTACGATAATATTTTTTTTATTCCTATACGAGAGCATAAATTAAAAAACTGTTGTACAACTTTGTTTAAAATTGTTTTTGCTATATTTTCTTTTATAAGGAATAAATAAGTGTAAATTTGGCTACTACGTTAGTTAATGATAATATCCTTAGTTGCTTAATTAGCTGAATCCACTGTGTATTCTGTCTTGGAAAGAATAGTTAGCATAGCATACGCTGTCTTTAACAAAACTGTTCAACAGTTTTTTGATATCTGCTTTCGTTTATGATTTTAAAAATAACTATCTTAAAAGCAGTAAAGATGAAGGCTGATGGTCTTATGTGCCCAGTTTACCTGGATCCGTTATGAGTGTGTGAGGCACGGAGGCGAGGAGCAATGAAGACGACAGCGTAAATACACCCTTAATGTCGCATTGGTCCTACGTGCAAGATGCTGAACTGGCGCGCTGTACTTTCTTCATCCTACTGGAACTATGGCACTAAAAGTTTCACTGGAGGGGGGAGAAAAAAAGGAAAAGAAAAATCCCTTCTGTGGGTACTCGAGTATTCACGTATCTAATATGATAAAATTTAAAGATATAACTACTTAAGAGCACCGCATACCTGTGCGTCAGAGGCTCAGGGGTGATACAGCTATAAGGACGACCTTGAAACGCGCATCAAATGTCGCATCACCACGACGAGCCAAGCGTGAACTAGCATGCAGAATTCCCGTCGATCCATTTTTCTATTAGGCTGTTTAGGGTAAAATTTCAATACGGATTGAACCTGGAGTGGTTTGAGCAATCCACATTGAGATTTTACTATAAACACTTTGTTGTGGACTGAAGTAGTAGTGAAGCGAGATAATCCACTCCACTTGTTGAGGTTGGCTGGAGTGAAGAATCCGGATAGAGATTTTACTGTAAACGCGGACTGGGGTGAGGAGAAAACGCGCAGGACCAATCTGTACCATATTGCGTTAAGTTTTGTGGTTAGGTTAAAAGAGAACAGAGAACAAATTAAAATCAGATAGAAAGAGCTAAAGCAAGTTTAAGTAAAGCGAAATGGATTTTACAAAATGAAACGGAACAAGACAAGTGAAACGTCTGGTGAAGAAAAGCCTTATTTTGAGCAACATTTATTTTTAATTCGTCGTCTGTCCTCTACTTAGTATTGTCGCTGACAGATCTCATTATTAAGTTTTCAGTCCAGGTTGACTCCAACTTCGTTCTTGTTTATAGTTTAATCTGGATTGTAATATTTACCATAAACGCCTTTCGTTAGTTCACGTTCGTTAGCCATTCATTCCGAGTTGACTCCACTCCAGGTTCAGTCTGGATTGTAGTTTCACCCTAAACATAGTAATATATGAGACTTTATGTAGTAACCATATACATTTAATGTAGGAACGTTTGTAGCAAAGTTCAGCGCATAATTTCTATCGAGTTTCTAACCGGTCATCACATGTTTAAGTGCAGAAGTCTAAAATGCAGTTTTTAGCTATGTTGGTGGGCTAAGAAACTGTGTTTTAATAAGCTCGGTCTCTTAACAATGATATTCCGTTCTTGTCCGAAGTGAGTTTTTTTTTTCTAGCAATGGAAATGGAACAATAGGCAGATGTGGAATAGTTTCTTATTAAAAGTAATTCCCCTCGCATTGCAATGCATTTGAACTGTGAAATAGGTGGGACCCTTAAAATATGTTTTCGGTTCTGCGCACCGTAATAAAACTTCCTAAAATATTTAGGAAGTAACTAACCTAAATGCAGTGTGTGACAGTTACAATACTCCCGCCTTCTAAATGTGCAAACTACAGTTGTTACAATACAAGGCTGGTAACTTTAGTATACATTTGACTGTTTTATAACAAGTTTAGGAATGCTACCATGTATGTCTGGGAAACTACTCTACCATGCTTACTTTCTGAGCGCTCCTATACGCACGAGTGGTAAACTTACAAACTATTTTTTAGAGTGTACGGTTAGAGAATTCTAAAATAGTGTTCCTAATGTGGGTGATGTTTTTAATGTTCACGACAGCTGTCCTTTTAACGTATTATTTTTTGTAAATTACTGCATTGGCATATCATTTAGTATTATTGATATAATTTTGTAAGCCACTTCTAAGTAGTTAAATAATCAGGTAGGAGTTTTATCTTGAAGATATCATCAATTACGTACAAGATACGGCGGGGTTCCAGAACGTGAGAAGTGAAGGCATTCCGGAGAAACATGCAGGGCAACGGCCAAAGCAGATACTTTTTTTCAAAATTTCAAAAATAAATCTAGAACGTTTAAAAAATCAGTATTCGAGTTCAGAACGCCGTAGTAGTAACCGACGTTTCTAGCCTCTATACAACCATAGCCCTCGACCAAAACTTTTGTGGTCACGTTGCAATAAACGGTCTGTTTTGCGCAAATCTTTCGATAACACTTCTACGTTTCGATAGATTCCCATAACAGATTAGATACAACTTGAAAACTCCCCTCTAGTCAATCAATGAATCTCAAGTACTGGACGTGTAGTTTTATCATGTCTTCGAAATGGGCACGAAATGTTATTACTATCCGTATCTTTCGATTACGTGCGCGTTATCTCTGGTTATTGTACATTGCGAACGTGCTAATGATTTGAAATTCTAAAGTTCAAACCTCTCATCTTGTTTCACGTGGTTTTTTGCGCGACTCGTTTTGATTACGGAGGATTCTGAAAAATATACTCCACCGAGTCAATGTTCCGATAATATTCTGTCAACTAAAGCACTTGATTTTGTTGGCATTAAGGTTACTGGTGCGCCAATGTCTTGTATTTACCAATGTTTCGACGCCACTGGTTATTGTTGGCTAGAAATGTCAATATGCTTTCTGAATAGCTTAAAGTAGCCAAAAATTGGTTCAGAGGCTCACCTGCCAAGTTGATGAACGTTGTTTGCTTATTAAAAGCTCAATTTCCGAATCCTCCAACTTAGTTGTAATAAGCCTTATTCGCGCATTTATGCCTCAATGTAGGCTACTGGAGGCACAGAAGCTAAGTGACAATAATCGTGGTAATACCACGCAAGGATTTGGCATTGCACACAGTGTTTCCGTCGTCCAGCTGAAACCATGATAATGTGTTTGGGTGAGTAACTGGTAAAAAAAAAAAAGAGATTGGCGCACTCGACCACTTTCTGTGGCATTATTGGCTCCGGGCCCTCGTATCTATGTGTCGTAGTGATTAATTAAAATCCTGATTAAGCCTTAAAACTTTATTGCGAATGCTCTTAGTTTTGCTACTTTTCGACAAAACTATTATACATGTATTGTTCTTGTTTATGTCCATAGACAAGTCTACATACTTGTTACATCTACCAATAATAATTCACTATTTACAAAACCTTAACATCAACAAACACAACACTCCTTCCCCCTTAAAGATCAAAGTCCTTGGACCAAAAGAGTTTAAGTATGTGTCTTCGAGACCTGCCATCTGTTTGGTTACTTGAAGATGTTGGTTTGGAAAAAACTTTTGGATCATCAGAACTGTCCTGCAGAACCGGTGACGACGATACTGTTGGGAATGCTTCACTTTCCCCACTGTTATCTTGTAGGCATGATGCGTCGGTTGCCGGAAATCCTTTGAACAGCTCAGTCGCCTCTAACAGAGGCTCTACTGATTGGGCATGGTTAACCAACGGTGACTGCTGCCAGTGCTTCACGGGAGAATGAAGAGACCTTTATTTGGATTAATCCACCTGTCTTGGGTGAAGTTGGTCAATATGGCAACGCACCCATAGTCCTTCTGTTGTCAGCACACTGTAAGAAAGTGTACCTGTTGCCTCTATCACCACAGCAGGCAACCACTTTGGGCTGTTTTCCATCTTCTTGACATAGACAGTTTCCAAGGGAGCAAACATTCTAGGTTTCCTTGTGCACATTTCTGCTGCTTGCTTTCATCCCTGCTGAGAAATCTAGATGGATGCGATCAAGGCATGTCCAAAGTCTCCGGCCTAGTAACAGTTCCGCAGGGCTCGCTGATGTAAATGTACCTGGTGTCACATGCTGTGCCAGCAACAGTTTATCTAGCCTCCTTGTCATACTCCCACCAAATATTTCCTTTAGTATGTTCTTCATAAATTGGACCATACACTCTGCTTGTCCATTGGAAGACGCATTGTAGGGGCAACCTTGATAATCCTGATGCCATTATTTTCAGCAAATTCTTGTAAAAATGCTAAATTGACAGCACTGCCATTTTCGCTTACCAATATGTCTGGCAAACCGCATGCTGCGAAAAGACTGCGCAGAAATCTGAAAACACTCTGCGAGTCTGTGGACTTGACTAGTGCCACCTCCAGCCACTTGGAGTATGACTCTACAATTACTATAAATACTTGTTCCCAAATAGGACCGGTGAAGTCTATGTATAGCCGCGATCATGGCCTCCTAGTCCACTTCCCTGGATGAGTTAGTGCCGTTGGAGGAGCATGCTGCACCGATTGACAAGTGCGACATAACAGGATCATATTTTCTATGTCCTTATCAATGCCTGGCCACCACACATAACTACGTGCTAGAGCTTTCGTCCGCACAATTTCTCGATGAGAATCATGAAGTGTCTGCAAAGTATGCTTTTGAGCAGTCTTTGGCACAATTACTCGAGTCCCCCACAACACGCAGCCGCGGTGTGTTGACATTCATGCTGTCGTATGAAAAATGGGTGGTATATTTCATTCCATTTTTCAGGTGGCCAGCCCTTCCTCAACCAGTTCCACACACGTGATAAGACAGTGTCTGCCTGTGTCATTTTAACAGTTTCAACAGCCTGAAGGCTTGGCTTCTCAAGGGCCTCCATAATCAAAACTTCCTGGAGTAGTGGTACTTCCTGGCCTGCAGTCTTCCGCGGAATGCGACTGAGTCCATCAGCGTGAGGAATGGAATTGTCTGGTTAAGGGCGAGGTCTACCGCAATTTTCATCACCATTTTTTAATTTTTTATTTGTACCAGATATTTTTTTCTTATTTTAAGGAACAAAATGTGACTAAATTTAGCTCTTATGAAAATTTTTTATCTCTCATAGTTTTCGCGTAATGGCTTGTTAAAGTCATATTTTGCATGTTTCCGTTTTAATGACTACACTAACACCAACTGATATACCAAACTAAAAAAAATCACAGTGGATAAAGACATTTCAGGCTACAATGACATGCTCATGAAATTAAAGAATAAAAATTATTTGAATTTTAAAAAAATGCTGAAACTGAAAATAAAAATTTTAAAAATTCAATATTTTTCTTAAAATACAAATAATTTTTATTCTTTAATTTTATGAGCATGTCATTGTAGCCTGTAATGTCTTAATTCACTGTGATTTTTTTGAGTTTGGTATACCTGTTGGTTTTAGTGTAGTCGTTAAAACGGAAACATGCAAAATATGACTTTAACAAGCCATTACACGAAAACTATGAGAGATAAAAAAATTTCATAAGAGCCAAATTTAGTCACATTTTGTGTCTAAAATAAGAAAAATATATCTGGTACAAATACAAAATAAAATAATGGTGATGGAAATTGCAATATATAATATTGCAATATATATAATAGCGCTGCGCGAAATTGTATCCACTTGACATAATGCTCCAGCGTCGCATCCTAGGGGAGATATTAGGTGTCGGTTTATCTGTTGTGAACAGGCCCAGCAAAGGCTCTATTAGGTTGGCTTAAAACAGCCCTATTGCCATACTGAGAAGAATCACATGTAAGTATGATAGGCTTCTGTGGATCGTAGTGGGCCAATACTGATTTAGTTGCTTTAGTGGCTGCAAAATTATTCTCATGATCTTGTGTCCATTCCCATTTATAAGACTTATCTAGAAGCTGGTGAAGGGGTTTTGCCACTGAGGCCTTGTTAGGCATAAATGATAGATAAATGTTCAACAACCACAGGTATGCTTGCAGTTCTTCCCGATTTCTTGCCGTAAAAGCCTGTTGAATGGCACGGACCTTGTCGGGTGATGATTGAATTCCATGCTGACCCACAGCAAAACTCAAAATAAGAAACTGATAGGAACCCCAGAATGCTTTTTTTTTTAACCCGAATTCCTGCACTCCAGAAATGCTTAAACTCTTCGCGCAGGGTAATAACTAGAGTTTTATGGACTCAGCCTTAACCAAGAAGTCGTCAGCCTCATCAACAGCTCTTCCATAAATCTCTGGAACTTCCCTGGAGCTACCCTTATCCCAAACTGCAGTCTGTTCACTTTGTAAGCACCCTTGTGAGTTACCACGGTTTGTGCCGTTGCAGCATCCTCATCAAATGCAATTGTTGAAAAGCCGGTGCCAAAACAATTTTGGCAAAACAACTGTCTCCATTAAGTTTAGCAAACAACTGGTTAATGCCAGGAACATGGTAAAGTTTCTCCTTAAGGGCCTTGTTGAGAGTGCTTTCATAGTCTCCACAGATACGCATATCTCCATGCCTTCAACAAGGGTACCATAGGTGTAACCCAGTCTGGAGTGGTGATAGGGATATACACCCCCTACTCTACTAACTTATTCAGTTATTTTTCTATTTTTGGTAATAATGCAAATGGAACAGTCCTTTCAGGAGTACATGCCTCACAGATTCGTCTCGCTTAGGCCTAAACCCTCACTAAACATGTCCTCAAACTCTTTCATCAGCCGCTACATGATGTCATTAATCTGTAGAATATTCTGTACTCTAATTCCCAGAGAATCCATCCAATTTCGCTCCAGCAATTGACGATGCTTTCCTTTGGAAACAACCAGCGACATCTGGCATTTGTATGGGCAGTAACCAGCCGGATCGTCCATTGATCCCAAGGCCTTAATTACATTGTGATTATAATCCTGCAGAATCACATCAGTTTTATGAAGCTCCGGCGGATTCTGCGGTAGTATTTTGGCAAAAATGGCTTCGTCTATTATAGACAAACCTGCCCCATTGCCAAGCTCCATTGAAATAGGCATATTGTTTACAAGGACTACAGTTCGCATTACCCCGGCTATACTTGACAGAATGTTGAGCAATAGGTATTCATTTGGTTCATCAGATTCACACTCCACTAGATAAACATTTGAGAACTTAACATTCATAAGGGGCTAAGTGTCAAATGGCAAGTTTCGAAATAATGACGAAAACAGTATATTGCGACAAACAAATGGACAAGGAATTATCCAAATACCTTCACACATTTCTTACAATAGGAAAGTAGTAAATAGGAGCAATTGAACAGTTATAAATACAAAACACTTATGAACACTAATATATATTTTTTCAATGAACTAGAACGCGTTTATGTTACTCCAACCATCTAATTGTGCTGATGTACGGCGCACATGAATATCACTAGGAGATAGGACTTTAGGTATGTTTTCGACCTAATGTTTTGGCACCTTTCTATGTACCTAACTCATTTTTGTCAAAAATAGTACTTAGCCCATTTTGAATGTTAAGTCCTCATATGACTTTTTGTTAGAGTTAGCTCGTACCTTTTTTTGTAAAATACGTCTGCTTTATGTGACCTCTTTTCTTGCAGAAATTACATTCAGCATTCCTGAACATGCATGTTGCCCTAGCATGAAGACCACCACACCCAGATTAAGATTCAACACCCTCGTGGCTCACTGTAGAAAATGACTTATTAGGCTATTGTCTGATACTATTGGTTTCACACGGTGCAGATGCTTGAGACTCGCAAGGAGAGTAAAAAGCATGGTCTGTACTCACCACTTGTGCACTTGAACCTCTAATGTTCCTAATGTGTACAAAATCAGCTTCTGCTGCCAAAGACTTGCCCTGTGCCTGGGCATAAGTAAGTGCAGACTCTGAGAATAGCCGCCACTGTGCCGTTTCATCCTCATGCCATAAACGAACTTGTCTCTGAGTGTCGAATCCAAATTGGCACCGAAATCGCAATACTCTGCCAAGTGACGCAATTTAGCAATATATTCTGCAGCGCTTTCGTTTTCCGTTTGGTCACGTCTGTGGAACTTAAATCGCTGATATATGTCCAAATGCCACGGTGAGCTGGGGATGCTGGCGAAGTAAGTGACCTCACGACAGCATATGTTTTTGGGCCTCATACACTGAGTAGGACAGCACGTTTTTTCCGGCGTTGGTCATATCATTGTCTTGCAGGTAGAAGTTCAAACGTTCTGCTTATGCATCACACCCATACGGATTCGACACATCAAATTCTTCAATGCTAACGAGCAGGCACGACATTTCCACGTCTTTAAGTAGTTTTCCACACTAATGCATGCGCCGGCACTGCGCTGCTCATCCCTAGCTACTATACAGGATGGTCCTGAACTACAGGTACAAACGAAGGGACGTGATTCCTTATGGAAAATAAAGTAGGACATATGTAGGACACTTCGTACCTAAGTGTAATATTGTAGGAGTAATGAGCCGCAGAATACCGAATTTGAAAACCGTATTCATTTTTAAATATCGGAAACAGAATTATGTAAAACGACAATACTCTGAACAAGCTTGGCCGGACGTGGGCGGAACTGGAATGTCGCATAGATATCGTGTGTGCTTCAAACGACGATTAAATTTCAAGGTGTGTGAACATTGTGTCACAAACCGCATCTTTCTATCATTTCCCGTTTGTGAAATATAAGCAATCATAGTTGTAAAGATCAATTCGGAACATTCTGTAGCGGCGTACAACTATCCAAACATAATAAGTCTTCTTCAAACGGAATATTTTAATCCAGGGACTTATTTGACTATACGACAATGGTAGAAAACTGTAAACAGTTTTAAGAGTTCTGATTTGCGGGTGACATGATTATTGTTCGTGTTTACACTCGAAGGAGGGGAAAGAACCTTATACACATTTTTTTTTTATTTATCATGTCTAGCTAGCATTGTTCTACAAAACGTATGTAAGACAAGTGTCGTTTGATCATTATCAGATAAACGAAATAAACTAAAAAATTTAATAAGTATGTTTGAAGTATCGCGTAAAAAAACTGATTGTTTGGTCATATACATGTCATGGGAAGGAATCATTATCGTAACAACAGATTATGGATTGCGGTCAGCACAACACGTGAGAAAATACCACGTGACATGTCTTGACCGAACTCTGATCTTACGTATGCAGAGCCGTGTGGGTAAAGAATGTGCTGCCTTCCCGGTAACGCATTTTTCCTTGTGTTTAAGACGTTGCATCTCCTCTTCTTCATACATTTTCCAATTTCGTTTCTTAAATTACGAGTATTTCGAGCAATTGAAAATGTATATTTATATAATTATTTTACTTTATTGAATCTTGTCTACATAAGGCAAAGTATATTTCGATTTTCGTTAAGTTTAGACAGATTGAGTTCTGCATTATTAAAAATATTAATTATTTTCGCTCTATTTGTTTATACACGCTGACCAAAAACATTTTTGTATTCTTTATGAAATATGCTGTTAATTTATCAAACTTGTTGCGCTTATTACAAACTTACAACAAAAGTTTAATCTGAGCTCTGGTTTCTATGATACACAACTTCAAAAAAGCAATTTTCATTAAATTAGGGATTTTATACAACTTCAAATGCTTATGGGTGGCAGCAATGTACGATTCTATATATAAGTCAGATGTTTTCTTTTCTTAAACCCCAATAAATTTGGGTGTTACTCCAGTAAAAACTAAATTCCAGCTAAAATTTTATATTAAACACTTAAAAGAAAATTTCAGAAGATATTAAGCAATAAATGCAGCTTCAGATACAAAGTGTGGTAGCACTGAACAAAGTAATACATTAGACATTTGTTAACAGTTTCAAAACATCATTATTGTTCTATGAGTGTTTCAGTTTGCATAGCCTAACCAGTCTTTAAGCGTTAAGTGAAAGTTAACCAGAAAAATATGTTAATGAATTTTTACTAACGTTGTTCAAACAGAGTTGACAGTTTTTGTTACGAGTGTGGGAGTTTCACAGAAACATTCTTTTACTTCCTTAAGAGGGCCTTCTACATCATTCAACGCTAAAATCATGTATCTATAACTGTAGGTTTCTTGTGGCCAATTTGCGAAAGTTGAACAATAGCAATCTTAGACAATAGTTTTAGCCAACGTTTTAAACAAAACTGTTTCCAGTGGTACGAACTTCTGAGGCACAATCTCTGACGCCGGAACCTCGTGCATTTAACTGCGGCGCAAGAGATCACGCGTAACGAATTAGTAATTCTGGGTAAATATTTGCTCATAAAGTTGGAAAATACCATTATCTAGGATTGTCATTGAGTAGTTTATCCATCCATCCATTGACTTCGAAAATGCCGTAGAAATAAATTTTTATGTTTTTAGCGTTTATTTGCTTACCACGCTCTCTTAACACGAAAGGCTTATTTTCATTACTTTGGGTGTCGGGTTGGTGACCAAGATTAAATTTGGACACCTTACATTTGATGTAATCTAAAATTTAATGTAACATTCTCAGAAAAAAATGGTAACGGACGCTTTATGCCTTTCGTTATTCCGACGATATGCAGAGAGACTAACGAACACATAACATATTGCTACTTTAGTTTGGTTCCTCTTATTAAACAAAGGATTACAAAGAGCAAAGTGTGGACAGTAACTTAATATTGCATCAACATTATGTCCGATTTCCCACAGAGATCTTCATGTACCTGAACGATCAGACTTGTATCATCTTGAGAATATGATGAAGCATGAGTCATCACTAGGTAGCCAAGTAGTTCAAAATACCCTGATATTTCTGATTATTTATCCTTTTCAGATACACATAAAACTACTCAGAATTTGTAGGCCTACTGAGCTTAATATATTCTGAAGTATGGTACACCATATATCTATTATAATTGAAAAATGTAAAAAATTGACTCCATTTGGAAAATATGAACACGGCATGAATGAAATACACAAACACCAAATCATATTAAGCATCACGTATGTACCAAGTTAAATGAAATTTGGTTCACGGCTTCTTCAAGTATTATAGAGACAAACACACTTCGGCACGCACAGCACATAGAGGAACACACACACGCTCACTGACATACAGAGAGAGGAAGGTGACCTACGTAAAAGTGGGCTTAAAAATTCTTTAAAGCAGCCTCCGACGATGTACAAAAACATAACAAAGTAAATGCAAGTTTCAGGTTGCTTTCCGTTATTTGGAAACTAAGGCACTTTGGAATCCGTAAATTGTTTGCAGTGTTTTTAAGAACAAATTTTCAAATTAAAGCACTTGTGAATATTTATTTCACAGAAATAATAAAAATATTAGAACTAAGATTAACGTTAAGGGTTAAGGTCATCGGAATTCGAATAGGGCGTGGCGTTATCCATGGCTGCCTTATTCCCTCCCCCTTTTTTTATAAAAAAAATATGACAGCATGATACCCTTTGCGAGTAATACTACGCGATATTTTTCGTGAGTGTCAATTTGGTGAATGACTGGAATGGATAAATCTTTAGTGTACGGTAAGAAGGGATTAAGTTTAATAATTGCCATTTGAGACTAATGCTTTTCTTGCAGCTTTTAGGAGACGTTTAATAGGGCACAGATCTCATTACATTAACATGTAACTTAACACATTTTAACACCGTTAGTGAGCAATAAGATGAACACAAGTCTCATTATGTTTCTACATGACTTAAGGCTTTCTCACATTCCACCAAAGAAATATTACGTAATACAAGAAAATTATAATATGAAAATACAGTAAACTAGGACACGAAAGAGGCTAAACTATGTGGGTTTCAAAAACAGAACTGTCTATCAAAAATGGGATTTCCCCCGACATGCAATTTCGTTTTACTTTATGTATGTTCTACTGCTCATAAATAATTAATCAGGTTGACATATATATGTTTGCTATCATATTTGTTAAATTGTATAGGATACAGTGTTTAAAGGTTGATTAATGTTATATGGAAATATTTCCAAGTGTTTTGCTTATCTAAGACGCCAGTATAAAATGATACACAGTCAGTACTGTTTGATATGTCACAAGTAGTGTGATAAAACCAACTGTTCTTATACTACTGACCAAATATTTCCATCGCTAATGAGATATTGGCTGTTCAAAGCAGCAGTGGTTTTAGATTTAATTTAGTTGCTGCATTTTTGTGTTTCAAGTTTTCTTAGCTGCAAACAGGTTCAGTTTTAAATTTTCCAAATTTTTAAACCTTAATTTTTACAGTAAATAATAGGATCATAAGGTAAGCAAGTTTCTTTCAATATAATTTTTAAGATACATTTTTTGTCTCTGTTAGCTTGGCTTGTACATATTTTGTCACGCACTTGTATATAACTTCAAATGTTGCTATAGCAAAATATATTACAATATTATTTATTAAGGACACGGTTCACCTAAGTTTTCAACATATTTATTTATTTTTATATCTACAGCAGATATTTTTTCTTATTTTATACATAAATTGTGATTAAATCATCCTCTTAGGAAATTTTGGTATCTCTTATAGTTTTTGCGTAATGAGTCGTAAACGTAAAAATGTGCAAATTACGGTTTTAAAGTCGCCACTAAGACCAACTGACATACCAAACCGAAAAAATTCACAGAGTATAACAATGTTGTAGGCTATGATTTGACATATATAAAAAAAAATATTCTTGTGTTTTTAAAAAATTGTTGAAATTTTTAAATTTTAATTTAAAAATTCAGCATTTTTATTACAATTATCACTACATAAAATCGAAGCTTCAAAAACATTAGCCTATGATAAAACATTTTTTGAGAAATTAATTTCGTTTATAGTTTAAACATATTTTATGTTGACTTTGAGTATCTTCAAGAATGAAGCATTACAGGCAATTACGTCCAAATTTACACGAGAACAGGATCTGAGAGATGATCGGTCGTTGCCTTTGTTACAAAAACAATCCCAGCATTCGTCCTAAGGGAAAACAGAAAATCAGGATTATCAAAGCTGAAAATCGAAAAATTTTAACTCAACGCGTTGCCCATTGGACCAGCACTCTTGGTTTATATATACATGATTGTTTACTAATTTTTAACTGTACATTAACATTTCTAAAAAAAATGTGTTGTGACTTTGTATGGTTAACCGGTGGAACGCACAAACAACTAAAAATATTTTGAGTTCAACTTCTCGTTTAACATACGATTATATGTGTGGCGCAAATGTTTCTAATATTAAGTCGGACCAGGCGGCTTACTTGAATCAAGTGCGTGACGTAGCATTGATAAATGTTAATAGTTAGTGTTTAGCGGAGAAACTTTTTCTTCGGCTGATATTTTACGTTCTAAATTGGTCTTTTAAAAAAACTGTTAAATTGATTTAAGTGAAATTTAATTTCAGCATATATTTTCCAATAAATCACTAGCAAAATCATAGCATTTTGCCAGCAACTTATTACTCTTACAGATGTGTTCATTAGAATATGTACAATAAAACTTGAAAATATTTAGGTATAGGTCGTTTGGGATAAAGTGAGCACTAAATATTTAACCTTCGAAAAATAACATTAAGCCATTACTGCATGTAATTCGTTACTAACTCTAGTCCTTTTACTGCTTGCATGGTTGGCAGGAAAATTGCACAATATAGTTCCGTATATTTTCCTAATTAAATACAACAATACTGAAACAAATTCGACCGAAATCGACATAATTGTATTTTATGTTATTAATAAAATTTTTTTAATCAAACTATATATGTACCTACTGACTGCACAATTTATCTTATACGCGCAAACATCAAGTGACGTGCCCAGAGCGGCTAGATATTTCCCGTCGTTAACCGTTACGCGCGGAAAGATACTAATTGGCTGAAAATAGAACTTTAGCAGGGCTTTTTGTAGTGCTCACTTTATTCTGAACCGCCTATACCAAGCGATACGATTTGGCGTCGTGTATTTAAAAACTGACCTGTACCGAAAAATTCGCAATTTTATAATTTTACCAAACACTCTCCAAATCTTGCATATTGCATTAATAGTAATTTTCCACACATAAAATATTTTTCATTTCCACGGTTTTCGTACAAGCGCATGTAAAAACAGCGATTTGACTTTTTTTTGGTACTTACAAAAAGTGCAAACTATTCTAGCGATGATAATGAAGTAATTTAGAGTGAAAGTGAATGCATTAAGGTACAAAATTACGCCTTTGTAATGTCGCGTAAAAATTGTTTGCAATAAAAAAAATTCTAGGACGAACCTAAACTTGAATTAAAAGAAAGTGTTTAGTACAAATAAATATAAAATTACGAATTTTTTGTTGTAGAACGCCCTTAACGTTTACCGACAAGCCGTGATTAAAACTCGTTACTTCAACAAACTTCCAAACCAAATATACAGAGTGAGACAGGACGGACTGTGTTAATTTTGTGTGATGATAGCTCACACGAAAACCATGTCGAAAGTGTGTTATCAGTTTGTTCCCAAAGATAAAATTGTGGGAGTATTGCTACACTGAAAATAGACTCGCAAATGGCATTTTATTTAAAATGTCATTAACTACGTGATATTAAATAACGAAACTTTGTACACTGCCTTTGAAATTACTTGACTCCAGTCCCAGTAGCTTAGCTCGGTAATGCCATTGGTCCATCATTATTCAAATGGGGCACGACACTTTTCTTCTGCTTCTAGCTTCGGAACACTTCACTGTAATTCTTGTTTTACTACATAATATTAAACAAGCGAGTGAGATTAATAAAAATGGCAGTCTTGTCAAAAATTTCTAGAGTTAGCCGTTTTCGAGAAAATCAAATGTAAAAGCGTTGTAATTTTTGTAACGCCTGAAACATATGCAGGCATTGCGACTTCCTTACAAGGTGTGTAACCGAACTAATAGGCGTGTCGCGATATTATTGAGAAGGATTATCGTCTAAGATTTATTACACGGACAGTGGAAAAGTGAGTGCAAAGTCCTGTAAATCAGTTGCACTGCCCTCTGTGGACAAAGAAACTGCACTATTAAAATAAAACCTAAGTGTATGGCAATGTACACTAAGTTTTACAGAATCGTTCATTCAGGTAACTCCTCTGATAATTGAACGTAAATCGCTTTAGTCTAATGAGTACGTTCTAGCCATTACACAAATAGATACCCCATGCAGTGATGCAAAACATTTTATTAGTGAAAATACAAAATGTGCCAGTTGGTATGTAGACAGTGAATAATTTACTGTCACTAGTAACAAAAGCGTTACCTGGATGTAAGAATTTGTAAATCGTGGTGTATATTGCATAAACATGTGAGTTTTATTTTAATAGTGCTGTTTCCTTTCCCACAGAGTGCAACAGCTTTGCAGTACTATTCACCTACTTTTACACCATCCGTGTAACAAATCACAGGTGATAAATCCGTCGCAATAATATTGCAACACGCCTGTAAGTTTGGTTACACGCCTTGCAAGAAAGTCGCAGTGCCTGCATATGTTTCAGGTGTTACGAAAAATACATTTATTTTACATTTGATTTTCTCGAAAACGGCTAACTGTAGTAATTTTTGACAAGATGACCTTTTTTTATTAATCTTCCACGCCTGTTTAATATTCTGTAATAGAACATGAATTACTGAGAAGTGTTCTGAAGTTACAAGCAGAAGAAAAGTGAGGTGCCCTATTTGAGCAATGATGGGCCATGGCAGTACCTAGCTCAATTACAGAGAATGAAGCAAAGTAATTTATAAGATAATGTACAATGTTCGTTATTTAATATTAAGTAATTTTTCACATTTTAATTTAAACGTAATTTGGTATTTTATTTTCCGGGTAGCATTACTCCCACAATTTTCACTTGAGGGACAAATTGAAAACACATTTTCGGCATGGTTTTCTGTGAGCTTTCCCACAAGACATAAACACACTCCGTCCTGACTCAACCTTTATATGTTCGAGTGAAGGTTAATTCTACTACATGTTAGAAATGATTGTTCTTTTCTTATGGTAGAATTGGGCACAGGAACGAAGTCTGCATCTAGACATACTGAAATTCAACTAGGCTTGGCAAAGACAAAAGTAATTTAATTCAGTTTTAAAGTTAAAAAAACTATTCGGGCTTTTGAATTATCATCTTCATGTAACATGTAGCAGTCTAGCAGTCTGAAAAATATCCGATTTTAGTTATTTTGTATGACTTAGAAATAGTGTTTTTAACTAGCACGGTATCCTAAAGGTGGCCCCCCGACCTCGTCCGAAATATGTTTTCTATTCTTGTGCATCATTACAATGATCGTATGTGGAATATTTTCTAAAAAAACGTGTTTACGAAGACACTGCAACACTTTTTAAGCACGTGGTATGTGCAACCCTTAGGCGCTGAACAGCTGTCTTCTTATTTTCCAACTGAGCAAAAGTATTTTAGGTGTTTCTCCAGAATTGGTAAACTACCCAGTATGAATTATAAATACGATTTATGTATAGGATGATTCAGGATGGAGTGTGTTGATTTTGTGTGGTGACAGCATACAAGAATACATGTCTAAAATGTGTTTTCACTTTGTCCCTAACGTGAAAATTATGGGAGTATTTCTATACTGAAAATAGACTTTTAAATGGAATTTAAATTTTAATTAATATCTAATTTGGAAGACAATTTTCAGGATAGTATTACTCCCACAATTTTCAATTTAGGGACAAATTGGAAATACATTTTCGACATTTTTTGTGAGCTATCGCCACACGCTATTAAGGGCGCGGCTACCACAATTTTCATCACCATTTTTTTTTATTTGTACCAGATATTTTTTTTCTTATTTTGGACACAAAATGTGACTAAATTTGGCTCTTGTGAAATTTTGTTATCTCATAGTTTTCGCGTAATGGCTTGTTAAAGTCGTATTTTTGCATGTTTCCGTTTTAACGACTACACTAAAACCAACTGATATACCAAACTCAAAAAATCACAGTGGATAAAGAAATTGCAAGCTACAATGACATGCTCATAAAATTAAATAATAAAAATTATTTGTATTTTAAAAAAAATATATTGAATTTTTAAAATTTTTATTTTCAGTTTTGCCATTTTTTAAATAGGAATAATTTTTATTCTTCAATTTTATGAGCATGTCATTGTAGCCTGTAATGTCTTTATCCACTGTGATTTTTTTTCAGTTTGGTATATCAGTTGGTTTTAGTGTAGTCGTTAAAACGGAAACATGCAAAAATATGACTTTAACAAGCCATTACGCGAAAACTATGAGAGATAAAAAAATTTCATTAGAGTTAAATTTAGTCACATTTTGTGTCTAAAACAATAAAAAATATCTGGTACAAATACAAAATAAAATAATGATGATGAAAATTGCGGTAGACCGCGCCCTTAACACATTCCGTCCTGACTCACTCTTTACATATAGATCATTTGGAACAACAATAACTTTAAAATTCAAATATTGACGCATATCACTTGAACAGGCCGAGTATATTAAGTTGCTTCAAAAAAACTAAACTCTTTTTTATCCATAATTTCTTGGAAAGTAAATATAACTAGCTGTAACGTAAACGAAGCAATAATAGTCGTTCCAATATGTTTTGTATTTTCGTAAGTCAAAATCAAAATTTATTTTTGCATCATACATACCGAAAATTGTGAAAATAGCCTGGTCATTCACATTAAAAATTTATGCGTACCTATATTATAATTAAAATACCTACTTTATTAAATTGTTAGTTTTTACTTGAGTTTTAGAAAAAAAAATTACGCATTTATTATTTTTACCTTTTATTTTTTAATTTTATCAATCAGATTTTCATTTTGGTACTTTTTTTTTCAAATTTGTGAATGCTATAGTTTATTTTACGTGCAATTATCATAAAAGAAATTAAAAATTGTTGGTTTAACATAAAGATAAATGCGCCTATTTATAATAAAATGTTTTGCTTAAATTTACATGATACACGATGCGTTAAGTTACATCGATTTATCAATACATAGTAATTAACTTTGTGTCTTCCAAACAAAGAAAATAAGTAAATATATTTTTGGTCGTGGTTTAGTTTCGAGGTGTTCAGCACTAGCAAGTTGTGACATTGGGTGAGTATGGAGGAGAGATGAAATAAGGAAGGTAACGGAAATCCTCAAGAAAACCAACCAATCAATGACATCGCCGGGCATTATTACTCCCACATGCAAAAACCTAGGTCCCCGAACCTGGAACTGAATCAAAAAAGCAATAAGTATAATAACAGAACATTCTGTAACATGGAAAATTTTGGATACAAGTTTTATATATAAATTGAAAAAATATTTCCCTCAACATGTAAGACGGATGTCCAACCGCTTGGATAAGTAGTTAGTGCTTCTTGCCAGTGATTTAAGGGTGCGGGGTTCGATTCCCGGCCAAGGAAGGTGACATTTAATACTTCCTCTCGGGATATTATGTGTTTGTCTCCTCACCCTCATCCCTGCGAAAGGCAAAGGTGATCCATTGCATTGTCATCCTCACCTATAGGCGATTCAGGATAAAGTGAGCACTCAAAAAAGCCCTGCTAAAGTTCTATTTTCAACCAATTCGTATCCTTCCGCGTGTAACGGCTGACGTCGGGAAATACCTAACCTCTCTGGACTCGTCACTTGATGTTTGCGCGTAAAATATAAAATTTGTAGTTAGTATGAATCGATACTGTTTGATAAAAAAAGGTTTATTAATTACATAAAATGCATTTATGATATTTTCGGTTGATTATGTTTCAGTATTGTTGAATTAAAACAGAAAAATACACGGAACTAAATTGCGTAGTTTCGCTGCCAACCATACAAGCAGTAAGGCAACTGTAGTATATGTTGAATTATATGCAGTAACACCTAATGATTTTTTTCAAATGTTAAATTTTTAGTGATCACTTTATCTCGAACGACCTATAATAGCCACACGTGCCCACAACCAACCCCCAGAGGCATCATAATTAATGAAAACGTGTAAAAAATATAAGACGAATTCTGGAGAATATCAACTGGGTTCAAGCACCCGTCCTTAGTAACAAACCACGCACTATACGCCATACCTAGTGCGTGATGTGATTGTCTGTCTACGCATGCTGCTATCGCGATTATGAAGAATTCCGACAGCTACTTGCATTGTTCAAGTCGACAACTTTCCAAGGTCAGACGTGGGTATCTGCTCGAGCGATTCTTCTGAGCCTCGCGATGTAACGTCTTGATATATGACGAATTACACAAACACTTCGCTACTCCCCTCCAAATAAATTTCTCTTTGTGGATTTCCTATCTTCGTCTGTCTGCGAGAAGAAACGAGTGCAAATATTTGGTTAAAGCAATGAAGTGGGAAATGTTAAGCTTAATGAGAAAATACGCTTACCTTTGCATATTCTGGTATTAAACAAAAACTCAAAGGTCGGTGGGCGATGTGTTAAATTCACGTTTTAGGCAGTCGGTAGCTCCTTACAGAGATGTATATAAACCGCTATGCTTTGCTAAGAGTTTCGGGTAATTAAACACTGAAATCTTTGCAGGGACACCGCTTAATCAAAAGCCAGGAAGTATGGACGTATCTACCGCAGACCAGAATATCACCAGCAGTCGTTTCCGACAGTATTTGGCCGTCTTTGTGGGTGAGTAACCTCTTTTAAATAGTTACTGCTGTAATTCGTTTGATTACTACCTTACATTAATACTTATAGTTTAACCCAATTTCTTAGACCTGTCCAAAATTTAGTCGAGGCAACCACAGTTTGCTTCGAGAAGAAATGCGTTGTTACGTTTGAATTTTTCTCAACTCGGGGAAATAAAAACAAATTTCCATTAGGAATTTGTTTTTGCGAAACAGTGTAGTCTTAGTGAGAGGGATATGTTCTACAACTGTTCGAATAAAAAATATATGTTATGTTATCTTCTTCATAAACAGTAAATTACACCGAATGTAGGCCTCGTATCTCAAACGTAAATTTTTATACGCGCTAAATCGCCAAACAAATACTTATTATGTAATCAACAAGTGTAACACTTATATATTTAATAAGTGAATATTCTCAACACAAATACTCGTTTATGAAAAATGGTGAATATTGGCGTAGTATCCTAACGTTAGGCCTAGATTTATTTATAAATAACAAGATGTTTAATTCTTGACAAATCACTAAAAATCCAAGTAATATTAATTATTCATTGTAGTTATGACTGCAAAATTGACGTTATTAATTAAAACAAGAGCTGCATTGGAGAATTTTTATTATTCAAGGACGTCAAAATTGTCGTCAATTATTCGTATTTTTCCACATATTGCACCTATAAACAACCTGAGTGAAAATGTGCAACAAAACTACTACAGAAAATTTGTATTGCATACTTGATCGCATGTTAATTCACTGAACAATATAGCACTGAAATATTTTTATGTAAACATTACAATCATGAAATCCGTACCGTCGACGCTCAAACGAAAAAAACTTATTCTGGCATGAGATTCCGATGACAAAAATGTAAATTGAAACGTCATACATGCAGGAAAAAAAATACGTTGATAAAATTAAGAAATTTACCTCTGATGAAGTCGTCTGACGAATCCTGGGTTATAATCCTCAGTGTGTCTGGGATACATTACGTTTTAAACTGTGCGCTTATGATATAAAACTACTACTGACCGTAAAATGAATAAGGTGATGCATTAATGAAACTTAATATTTGTCCTTACGCCTTGTTGTGACCTTAACATCTTCGTAGCAGTTATTTGTATACAAGTAGGTGTATACATCATAAACCAGAATTAAATAATTTTACTCATTCATTTACTCAATAAGCGTAAGACACATAATGGAAATGCAGTAAGAAAATTGTGTAAATTGGACTGAATAATGTTCGGAACATTAGTAAGACTTGCTATTAAGTAATTGAAAGCATAGTTTGTAATTTTATTTTAAATGTCTGGCTTAAACTTTATGTCTAAATTATAAACTGCACTGCATTAAGAAATAACTGACTTTTTTTTACCTTTTGAGTACGGGCCATGTTTTTAATGGTAGAAGGTGAAACTTATTTGTGAAAATTATGTCTACGCGAAGTGGCATTTGTTGTATTTGTCAAGACATTAATATTCACGTATGAACTTAATACCTTTTCATCTGCACATTAAATATTTTTAGTTAAAATTGGCAAGAATTTTTCCCTCTATATAATCTATCGGTTGAAATCACATTTTGAATAAAGCTCTGAAACAAATATATATTTTATAATATAAAGGCCACGTTTATGTATGAACAGTATTTGATTTCATCAGTGTTTCTGTCAAACTTACACGTAGCTCCGTTTATTGGTCAGATGCGTAACACCTTCGTAACGCAATAAATTACACATATTCTAGCTTATCAGGAAAGAAATTCTTATGTCATACTAAAAATAAGATATTGTAGACAAATGCCGCAGTGTTTCCATGTCATCAAAACCAGTATATCGTTTGAACTGTTGTGCCAATTTAATGTTTTAGCTCAAGCACCGACTGAAATAGCTACGGAAATGATAACAACTAAGAAAGGGTAAATTAGTATCTCTAAGTCATACAGAAATAGTTTAAAACAACAAGTGTCAACTTTAAGCAGTTATTTATAACTCAATAAATGCTTTTACTATCGCATACTTATAAATAATTTGTGTGTGTTAGTATACGCGTGGCAGAATTAGTTTTCACGTGTTTCAGAATGATACTAAACGCTCAGAAATTCTGAATATGTTTTTATGTTGGTGTATTTTGAACGTATTATGCAATGCAACTTTAACACAGACACTATTTAATTAATTGATTACTCGTTTGGTACTCTATATGCGAAAGAGAGAACCCATTTGAAAAATTCTAGAAATGACAAAAGCTGGAGATGCAGATAAGAGCATCTCCTCATTTTAGTGTGATTATATATTTGTTCGATCAATTTACTAATTATTTTTATTGTTGTGTATGTATTTATTTTGTATTTTACTTTTATTTTTTGGCGTTGTGAGTACAGAATGTAAATTGTTGCAGACGGCGTGTAACAGCTAGTATGTGTTTTCATACATAATATACATTTTTTAAAATTGTATAAAGTTACACAGAATGAAGTAAGTTTCAAATATAGTTTATTTCCGGGAATTTATTAAATTAATCTTGTGATCCAACAAATAAAACAATTATTCAAGTGCATTATTTAGTCATATGATCCACAGAACTAGCATTCCTACTGTATGTTACGACTTAAAAAGCGTTTAAGAGTATCTTAAATATTGCTACACGTTATATAAATATTATAATGTTGACAGTGTGTTCCTGTTCACGCATATTTAAGTCCGAAAATATTGTATAAACATTATTTGTCTGGCCATTCGTCTTCCATTAAATTTATGAGTGTTCGGTTATTGATGTGATTGCTCGTGATTTTCGTATGATAGAAACGTTGTGCTTGTTATTGTAGGCCAGAAGGCTCTTTCAGCGATTGCCATTTCGCTAACACTTGCATTCCTTCACTGCTCCATGCTTACCACATTTCGCTGACACTTGCATTCCTTCACTGCTCCATGCTTACCACATTTCGCTGACACTTGCATTCCTTCACTACTCCATGCTTACCACATTTCGCTGACACTTGCATTCCTTCACTGCTCCAAGCTTACCACATTTCGCTGACACTTGCATTCCTTCACTGCTCCAAGCTTATCACATTTCGCTGACACTTGCATTCCTTCACTACTCCATGCTTACCACATTTCGCTGACACTTGCATTCCTTCACTACTCCATGCTTACCACATTTCGCTGACACTTGCATTCCTTCACTGCTCCATGCTTACCACATTTCGCTGACACTTGCATTCCTTCACTACTCCATGCTTACCACATTTCGCTGACACTTGCATT
>PNEQ01001204.1:94874-105450 GCA_003012365.1 Medauroidea extradentata
TGCTCCATGCTTACCACATTTCGCTGACACTTGCATTCCTTCACTGCTCCAAGCTTACCACATTTCGCTGACACTTGCATTTCTTCACTGCTCTATGCTTACCACATGTCCTATCCATTGCATATAACAAGCTCTAACTATAACCAAATATATATATACTTCACTACGTAACATTTCAGTTAATGTAGTAATTATACTTATGTGCGAATGTTGAAGCCTTCAGTGTACATAAAAAGTTAAATGCAAGTCATGCATGTCTGATGAGCGAGAATCTTAAGTTATATGAAAGCAAAATTTTCCTCGTGATTGTTTAGGAATAACGGTAACGTAAATTTCGTTGCTACAAATCAACCAAAATAATTTATCCTGTTTTTATAGCCAGAAACTAAAATATGCACATAAAATGTGATAGTCATCTTTGGTGATCCCCCAGTAGCATCCAGCTCATTTGATCTATATGCCGGTGTCATATTCACAGGGTATTTTTGTTGAGCCAGATCCACTCAATGAAGTCGCAGTAGCTTATCTCGGACCACCGTAGTGTAACCTGAAGAATGATATTGTCGATAAGGAGCAATACACTAATGTCATTAACTAACGCTGGCTTCGTTTCAGTGCATTTTGTGCATGCTCCTACTATCGCAAGCTCAAAATCCATGTGATGGTTTGGCCTGTTTTAGCTAATCGTAGTGTACCATTTCACGACTCGTCCACGAATATACAGCATGATTCATGGTGAAATGTATTAATTTTGTGTGATAATAGGTTATGATAAATTAAGTCGAAAATTTGTATTACGTTTGTTTGTAAAGTGAGTTACATTGGGATTAATGTTACCCTGAAAATCGACTGAAAAATTATTGAATTTAATAAAACAAATTAATTCTCTATATGAAGCAAAGGTATTCTGAATAGTGTCAAAACAATGAAATTGCAAGCAGTTTTTTTATTATATTTAACGAAATAAAATATGTATGCCAATTATAAAGGGAGCATTAGTCAAACCATATTAATTTTATGGACAACATGAATACACGTTTTCCGTGAGCTATCATAAATGTGGTGTGCAAATTTCCAGCCTATATAAGTATATTTGAAAACTGCCCAACGTGCGATTAGCATTAAAATAACATTACGAAGTGTATGCGTGTCCCAGATATTTTTTAAATACTTTTAACCTTTCTTACTCGAAGCCAAATATGCCGTAAATAAGTTTATTTGCTGTTTTGTAGGTACGAAGAATGTTAGTGAACAATCTTAAAAGAATCATATATAAGTGTATAATACTGTCGTATATTTAATATAACGTCTTCAAATTACAGGCTCGACTAAGAAGGTCGATCTAATGGCGAGAAGACTGCAAACCCATTCAGTGACATGCTCCTAGAGTCTTGGTTGACATGGGGTAGTCATGCTGTGTCACCCTTAGTGCTACCCTGACCATGCATGTTGTGCCGCAGTGAACATGTCGACACTGGTGTGCGGCGTAGTGGTGGGCTGGTGCTCGCCAGTGCTGCCCCAGCTGCAGTCCGAGGAGAACCCTGTTGGCGTGGGCGCCATGACAGAGACGTCCGCCTCGTGGCTGGGCTCTCTGACGTCAGCAGGAGCCCTAGCAGCCACCCCCGTCTACGGCTACCTCTGCAAGCATTGCAGCCGCAAGCTCGTCGGCTACGTGGTAGGTGGCGTCGGCGCTGTTGGCTGGGTCCTGACGATCTTCGCCACCTCCGAGCTGATGCTGCTGTCCGCCAGGGTCATCCTCGGTGCGTGTATTTGTACTTTGTGTAAACAGCCTGGAGATGGTAGTAGTTGTAGTAATGTAGATGTATGTAAGAACTGGGATAACAGCATTTTGTGGGCCAAGATCAAGGACCTTCATGAGATAATGGGAATCGATGTAGCCAAGGTGGTGACAGTATATCTAGTGGGCAGGTAAGAGAAAAGTAGAGAAGGAACTAAGAGGCCTACTGAGAAAGATATGGGAGAAGATTCCATGGGGCTTGAACAGTGATTAGTGGGCTGCTGAGCTGGAGGTGGGATTAGCTATGCCAAGGTAGTTCAAGCTACTGAGATGTATGAAAAGGTATGCAAGTAATTCGAGCTTCGGAGGTCTTAGGTAGTTATTAATGGTTGTTGTAGCTATAATAGCGGTGGTTATGATGATGGTTATTAAGTAATAGTGGTAGCAGTGATGATGGTTGTTAATAGTTGTACTGAGATTATTAATAGAAGTAATGTTGAGGGAATGGCAAGTGTCGTTGTAAAAGTATTCGAGGTGTTATTGGTGACTGTAAAAATGAAGTAACAATAGTAGCGAAAGTTATAGTGACAGATGTAATATTACAGTGGCAGATTTAATGGATGTTTGAATTGGATACCGTAGTATTATTGCTGGTAGAGTTGGTGACAGCTTCCGTAGTATCAACAGTGGCGGAAATACTATTTAAATTATTATTCGTAACGTGGCTTTGTCCTTGGGCAACCACTTAAAATCTTCCTTGTATCGTGATGTAATACTTTCACTTTTTCCAGACTCAGATAGCTTGCCAATCGCTACGCTTCCACCCTTAAATTTTACTTATGCATCTAATCCACTGACAAAAATTCCTCCCTCGCGCAAGGCTTCGCACAATTCATTTTCCTTATCCCTTAAATTCTGGATTTGTTTCCACTTCCCTCCAGCTCTTTATACTATTTCTATGTATTTATACAGTAATTTTTATTTTTATTTTTATTTAGCTGTATCACGATGCTGTCAATCGCATTTATTTAATTTGTTCTCAGTCTTTGCCAGAAATAAGTCAGCGTGAGATAAATTGTGTTATTGACTTATTACCAGTTGCGATTCTTGTACAGCAAGGGAATTTCTCCCACAGTTTAGATGAGACTAACATAAATTGTGACTCAAACTCCTTCGCCATAAATTGAGTATTATATTAATGAAAACTGGATCATATAGCAAATATATTAGTTATGGGTTTCACTGTGCTGCTAATAGTTATGTTATCTTTAATGTTTGCAGGATTCGTTGGCTCTGGGAGCTGCATAATCTGCACGTTGTACATCGTGGAGGCTGTCGATGATGACATTCGTGGCACAATGGGATCAATGATAAACCTGTTTATTAGTGGAGGAATTCTAATATCCTACGTCATAGGATCGTACGTTTCCTACATGACTTTCAACATATTTTGCTTAGCTATCACGTTGTCCTTCATGCTGGCTTTCTGGTGGATGCCTGAAAGTCCTGCATACCTAGAGTCCGTCGGAAGATACGTTGAAGCCGAGAGGTCTAGACGATGGCTCAGGCTGAAGGCGAAAACCCCCACAAAAGATACGATTGCTATGGAGAAATCTATGGTTTCATATACTAAAAAGTCGTTCATGGCTGAGCTGATGTCAAGCAGGGGCACCAGAAAGGCGATGGGCGTCGGCATTGGCCTCTTGCTCAACAATCAGTTTTCAGGCATAACAGCAGTCCTCAACTACACCGTCACTATCTTCCAGGAGTCCGGGAATGATCTGTCTCCGAACGTTTGCGCAATCCTTGTGGCAGCTCTCCAGCTATTTGCTGTGTACATCACCTCCTCCCTCATCGACCGGGCAGGCAGAAAGGTCCTTCTTCTTGGATCCAACATAACCATAACTATAAGCCTGACAGCTTTGGGCATTTTCTTCTACATGAAAAATAACGGGTTCGACGTTAGCTCTATAGGATGGCTACCCGTCGCCAGCCTCTGCTTGTTCATTTCGGCGTTCGCTATGGGATCCGGTACAATAACCTGGATCCTCATTGGCGAGATATTCCCCCCTCACGTCAAAGACGTGGCTGTGACCTCCTGCATCTGCTTCCTGAACTTCCTGGCCTTTCTCGTCGCGAGGTTCTTCATGACCCTGGTGCAGACGCTCGGGATGAGCGGGTGTTTCTGGTTCTTCGCTGCGTGCTGCCTGGTCTCCGTGTTCTTCTGCCACTTCGCCGTCCCAGAGACCAAGAACAGAAGTATAGAGTCTATCCTCGCTGAGCTGAGCGGAAGTGAAACGACAGAAGTACATCAGAAGAAACCGAGTATGGTCTAATGCTTTGAACAGATCGATATGATGTCATATTTTAGTCTAGAGATTCCTATATGTAAAAGAAATGAATGTCTTAAAAAAAATTGTTTGCCAGCTATACAAAGAGTACTTTGATATCTCAATGCTGGACTGAGTGCAAAATAATTTTCATTTTAAAAATGATGCACATAATTGCACTGCTTCTTTAGTGCTATAATAAGAAAATGATTTTGAATTAATAAGTTTTATATTAAATGTGATGTGTTGTCCATAAAACTCGGAAGCAAATTTGTTATGCTCTTAAGTGTATTTTTCTGAGCGTTATGTGGTTAATTTCGTTCACTAACCGAATACTATTATCCTTATCCAAAAATTCTTAATTCCTCCTTATAACATCCAAGTTTAATTTTGTTTGATTCAAGAACAAAAGAATAAATAGTTTTGTTAAAATCCAGGACCTCTAACAGTTCAGCGTTTATCTTTAATAGCAGAACATTTGGCAGCAATGTCACCTGTAACTGAAACGCAAAAAGCATGCCCTAAATCAGTTCCATCAAAATTAATGCAAGCACTTTTATAAAATAAATTGTTGCAATGTGATTTCTTTTGAATTTCGCTGCATTCCAAGGTAGGTTATTCTTTCCTAACTTTGCCTGACTTTCTCCAGTATGAGTAGGAAATTCCTGTAACAAAAATGTGCGATCAGTGTCGCAGTGTCACTGGGTGATCAGATTTTGTAATATATACTGTCAGAGATATTATCTTAAACAAAACATTTGCAGGTTAGTAAAAAAAGCAGAAAACTCTCCTACCTTTCGGAAGAAGGGCTGACTTTCCAGACCATTTAAAAGGCACGTTTATTTTTATTAATTGTATTGTTACCTAATAAAATTATTAGTGAATTTTCCGAAGACATTCAGTATTTTTAACGGATTCGTAAATATATTGTGTGTGTGTGAAATACTTGCCGGCCTTCAATAAAAATGTGTGATATTCAGGAACGAATTTTTCCAGATGACTGCATTTTAATTGATCGTATTCTTATTAAATGTCAATGTGTGGCTAAAACTAATGGTGTTTAATATCAAATACACGTGTTACACAATCTCATTGCCAGTCCTGATAGAATATTCCGGGCCTATCACTTAACCAAAATACAATCACAAAAACGTTCTGGGAATTCCATTGCATTGCATGGTATTAAGAATTTAAACAACTTCGTGAAAAGTTTAAACTCCTGGAGAGATAACCTGAATCAGGCAATATACCGAAACGGATACTTTTAAAATAATATACTAGCCATGACAAACACATGGTAAGAGAACGAAATAGTAAATTATATCGCCAATTGTTTGGTTTCTCACATAAAATCCAAGGAGAAAACTTCTGAAACAAACTTACTTATCACAATTCAGTGCTTTTTTTTTTTTTGCGAAATTTGTGTGTTTTGTACTTTTTCAGTGAAAATTTATTTAGAATTCGTGATCATTTTTAAAACAACGTTCACATAAATTTTAGGCCGGAACAATATATATTTGGCGATCATTTCAATCCGGATATAGCCTGATTCTCTAGTCCATCGCGTCAGCTGGGATGGATTATTTTATTCCACTTTTACTTCAGAGGTAAATCAGGTTGTGATTACATTAACGCTTCTAGCTTGAGATTTAATACACTCCTGGTAAAATACTGTTTGAAACTATAGTATAATTGTATTATCTAAGACTTTTATTCAGACTCAACAACGTCGCTGACAAATTCCTACAACTCTAACAGAGAAGAAGTTGCAGAGGTTTGTGAACTAGCAGACTTACGTTTGCAACAAATGAGAAGTTGATGCATAAAGTTCGTCGACGTGGTAGTAAATGTCTTACCGGTGGAATAGTCAATGCAGTTACAGAATTCAGGACTGACAAAATTTGTCTGAAACTTTGACGACAGACTACACAAGAAGTCGTTAGCGATATTGGCCTTTCACAACTACATGGCTAAACACACCCTCCATTGTTTTATTTCATTTAATAGCGCCATATTCCACGCACTTCAAATGCATTGTAATGAGCAGGGGAATAAATTATTTTAACGAAACTATTGTACAAGCATGTGCACATCATGCCAATGTATGAAAACGAAACACTTCAGAAAAGGGCGGAATGCTACTGTTAAGACACCATGCTCATTAAAAACACTGTTTCTAAGTCCTACGACATAGCTCAAAACAACTTTTTCAGGAGGCCGTACTTCAAAATGCATTAACCAAACGTATGATAAACTCACATAGAAACGTGCACTGAACGTACCAATAACATAATTACAAGGTCACAACTTAGAGTCCCATAAAGATGATGATATATAGCGAAAATATTTTGTGCCAACATACCCTTTAAAACCCTGTAGTTCCTTGTGACATGTATGATTTAGTGATACGCTTCTGACACAACGTAGCTGTCTGCAGACAAATATCAGGCATAACATATTGTTACAAGTTGCGGGCTAGGTACGTTTGGGGATGGAGGTCTTTGATAAAATAAAGGAAAAAAAGCTAACCTAGTTTATTTACAACTGTATATACAAAAAAATGTATGTCTATAAAGATTTACCACAATAAATGTCAAACAAAACAAATAACTACTATTTACATAAAGGATAAAAATTCATCTACATAAGTTCTCTGTATATGGAAAGGTTCCCTAACAGCACGGCAACGTTGCCTGCACGCTGCCTGCACGTTACACTGTAACATTGTGACGTTGCTACAACGTGCTGTGATGTGCCAGAGATGTGCAGAATAAGTGCCGGCAACGTGCCAACGTCTCGTGCAGGCAACGTTGCAATGTGACGTTGCTACAACGTGCTGTGATGTACCAGAAATGTGCAGAATAGGTGCCGGCAACGTGCCAACGTCTCGTGCAGGCAACGTTGCAATGTGACGTTTAACACACTTCGCCAGCACGTTGCCAGCGCCTTATTTCAATACTTCTAGGTTCATTTTTTTTATCTTCCATACACCTTTGCGCAAAGTGCAAATATTTACAATTTAATCACTTAATGTCAGAATGATGACGAAATGTAAGTACGAAAAATTATCATTGTTTGTATTGATATTGATCATTTGGATGCACAATCACTGATATGAAAAGTATTCCACTATTAATGGCACTTAAATAAAATAAAACGCTTACCATCCCTGTCATAACTAAGCGAATACTAAACAGTTTTACAATGTGAAATGTTGTTTCCCAACTTTTAAGATTTTTATACTACAGTAAATGGGATACCACATTAGCTCATGTAAAACACAGAATTTTTGGATTATTTGTATATGTGAATATAAAATAATAGCCGTTATTCATGAATGGCATCTGTTGGTCAGAAATGAAATTAACTGGTATGGTGGGGAAAGTCACAATTGTAACATTTCTGGCACGTGCAGGCAACGTGCTGCTAGGTTTCTTCGGCAATGTTGCAATTGTAACATTTCTGGCACGTGCAGGCAACGTGCTGCTAGGTTTACTCGGCAACGTTGCAATTGTAACGTTTCTGGCACATGCAGGCAACGTGCTGCTAGGTTTCCTTTGCAACATTGCAGCTGTAACATTTCTGGCACGTGCAGGCAACGTGCTGCTAGGTTGCCTCGGCAACATTGCAGTTGTAATGTTTCTGGCACGTTCAGGCAACGTGCTGCTAGGTTTCTGCTGCAACGTTGCTACTGGAACATTTCTGGCACGTGCAGGCATCGTGCTGCTAGGTTGCCTCGGTAACGTTGCAGTTGTAACGTTTCTGGCACGTGCAGGCAACATGCTGCTAGGTTCCCTCTGCAACGTTGCAGCTGTAACATTTCTGGCACGTGCAGGCAACGTGCTGCTAGGTTTACTCGGCAACGTTGCAATTGTGACATTTCTGGCACGTGCATGCAACGTGCTGCTAGGTTTCCTCTGCAACGTTGCTACTGAAACATTTCTGGCACGTGCAGGCAACGTGCTGCTAGGTCGCCTCAGCAACGTTGCAATTGTAACGTTTCTGGCACGTGCAGGCAGCGTGCTGCTAGGTTTCCTCTGCAACGTTGTTACTGAAACATTTCTGGCACGTGCAGGCAACGTGCTGCTAGGTTTACTCGGCAACGTTGCAATTGTAACATTTCTGGCACGTGCATGCAACGTGCTGCTAGGTTTCCTCTGCAACGTTGCTACTGAAACATTTCTGGCACGTGCAGGCAACGTGCTGCTAGGTTTCCTCTGCAACGTTGCTACTGAAACATTTCTGGCACGTGCAGGTAACGTGCTGCTACGTTTCCTCTGCAACATTGCAGCTGTAACGTTTCTGGCACATGTAGGCAACATGTTTATATAGTCTGTGACGAACTTAGCACATTGTAACGTTGTAGCAACGTTTCCAGCACCACCTGTGCTGTTAGGATTACTAGTCATTCACAATGGTGGACCCAATGAAATAATACCGAAGAATCTTTCTGGCCTAGAAACACCTTCTTCCTACTACTTGCTGCGGTTCCACACGCTGGACACCCTCGAACAGTCGTCGCAATCCAATACCTGTCACTATTACTTGGATCGCACCAGGCACCTGCCAGCCAAAACTCTCTCGCTCCTGCTGCAACCCTCCCTTATATACCCACACCTACATCTCAAATTATCTCGGCAAGTCTCTGTTCTCCTACCTCGTACCTCCTGGAAAGGTGTCGCTTCAATGTTAAGCACCATCCCGAGAGATAAAGAGGGAACAGGAACATTCCCGATCACGATATTTCCCTCGGTTACCCGATATTTGGTGCAGGTGGTTATCATGGAGTAATACAATCCATGCAGCACCCGAGGAGATCTTTTAGCGCTGCCGCCTCTGTATTGTATTTCGCCGCCCTGCCCGACAGCCACGGCGCCGAGAAGTGGGTGGGAAGGGGGTGTCCTAGCTCCGCCACCACAGTATCGTACTACACCGGCCAGCCAGACAGTCGCGGCTCGCAACAATATTACAATATCGGGATTCTTATTGGCTCAGTCAAATAGGGAGATTGCTTCAAATACAAGCTAAAGCCAGTCACCTTATGGTGTTCTGAACGTGTGTTGAAATCCATCAAACAGTCAGGTTTTCCCGCGATAAACCATCAGCACTACCCATAGTAAAAATGTATCAGTGGGAATCTTGAACACTAGTTCAGCGTTGAGTCGTGGCGAGGTGGCATTTGATGCGCTCTTCAAGGTCGTTCTTGTAGCTCTATCAATCTATCATGCATTTATTGATGTAAATTTTAAATCATCTAGGTCAGTTTCTTACAATACGAATGTGCTAACACCACATCGAACATCAATTACTCTCCCACCAGTAAGACTCTTCTCGATCTGGATTGAACCCAAAAAAATCGGAAACTAGTTGTTCAACTAAACCCAGTAGTAAACAGCTGCTGTTGGGAGACAGTTTCCAAATAAAAAAATACTTGAATTTTCGAGTCTCATGTACCTGTCTTAAACAGACACCTCGACAGGGATGCCTTGAATTGCAGTTGTTTTTATAATTAGGAGCACGAACTGCAGAGCATTAGAACTGAATGGAAAGTAAGAAAAATTCAAGGTATTTTTAGCCTACTTTCCGAAGGCAAAAGTAGGCTTTTGAGATCACCTTCCTGTCTGTGTGCTGTGTGCGTCCCTCCTAAAATCTTTTGAACCAGTCTACCGAATATCATGAAACTTTGTACGGATATAGTACTTCGTAACCTGACTTGACTTTTATATATTTCGTTTACACCATCTTCATATTTTCAAAATGGTGGACATTTTAACATTTTTCGATATCTAAGGATCCGTATTTCGGAATTCCACCAAACTTAGTACACTTATTGACTTACTACAAACAAAGCTGACTTGAAAATTGTGTTTTCCGTTCATCCTGTATTAGGAATCGTATTTCGGAACTTCACCAAACTTGGTACACATATACTACAAACAAATCTGACTTAAATATTGTGTATTCCATTCATCCTGTGTTCATACTGTTACAAGCTTGCGGGCTAGGTACGTTTTGGGATGGAGGTCTTTTATAAAATAAAGAAAATAAAGCTAACCTAGTTTATTTACAACTGTATATACAAAAAAATCTATGTCTGTAAAAATGTATCACAATAAATGGCAAACAGAAGAAATAACTACTATTTACATAAAGGATAAAAAAATACATCTACATAAATTCTCTGTATATGGAAAGGTTACTAGTCACTCACAATGGTGGACCCAAAGAAATAATAACGAAGAATCTTTCTGGCCTAGAATCACCTTCTTCCTCCTACTTGTGCGGTCCTACTCGCTGGACGCCCTTGAGCAGTCGTCGCAATCCAATACTTGTCACTATCACTTCAGATCACACTAGGCACCTGCCAGCAAAAACTCTCTCGCTCCTGCTGCAGCTCCCCCTTATATACCTCACCCTCCTTCTTCTCGAATTATCTCGGCGGGTCTCTGTTCTCCAACCTCCTGGAAAGATGTCGCTTCAATGTCAAGCACCACCCAGAGAGATAAAG
>PNEQ01001205.1:0-49662 GCA_003012365.1 Medauroidea extradentata
TCAGTTAAAACTTTCACCAAATCATCATATGACCTTGAGTCCACACTGTCCGGAGATACTAGATCACTGAGCACCGCTAGCACCCTTGGTCCAATAACGGTAATAAGCACGGACACTTTACTCTCGTCTTTGATTTGATTTGCCTTGAAATAATGCTTAAGCCGAAGCACATATGACGCCACCGCCTCATCCTGCGGGCAAAATTCCCCCACTCTACCTATCGCTGCCATTTCTTGCTACCCAGCAGTCGGCTAATCAACAACTAATTAACACTACTCATTTAAGCTCTATCCGATCTTCGTCGCCAGTGTAATAACGTGACATACAAGAGCATTGTTTCGGCAGACCGCCTTTTATTATCTTACCGCCATGACTGGCTTAACAACAAGAACAGTGCTACCACCACATAACCTTAGACAACTTACTTCCTAAATACATCACATTTTCCTATTGCTACCACAATTTCCTCCACAGTGTCTGTTTTAAATAACTGCACACATATATGGCGAGCTGTTATAGGCTAACATTAACTGTAATTTGAAATGGAATTGTAATCTGACTGGACGTGTTGTTACAGTTGAACATAATGTTTCTGAAGGGACCTAAAAATTTCTTCTTTATAAATGGGTAAACATTATAAGAGGGTACGTTTATATTATGAAACCGTTTTAGGGACAAATTTCATAGCAACCTTATAACCAGGAAAACATTATAAACGAGAACATTATAACATCAAATTCTTATCTGTTAGTTTGTTTTATAAAGTATTTTGGACAATAAGGGAGCAAATTTATAGTAAATAAATAAAAGTGGTATAGAGTCTTTTGAGTCATAACTTGGTAATAATGTAGTTTGCATTCTGCTGGTAACCTGTAGCATTTCATGCCAAAGAAATACAGCAATAGTGCTGAGATGATCCTTAACAGTGCGACCATTTTTGTATTTGACCTCTAGGTAGGCTGTATCAAGCAATGAAAGTCAGTAGATGTGTGTAGCTGTTTAATTGTAATTTACTGGTCACAGATATCCTTTCAGAGAAACTGTCTGCTACTGTTGACGTCTGGTTGTACATGATGTAACAACTCTGCGTCACATGCACTACCTATAATATACAAGCTCTTTGTCTATCTTACTCTCACGTCAAAATATGGAATTGGAGTTAAATTCACTGGAAATGCAAAGCATGATACGATACAAAGATGATTACCGTATTTACTAGCATAATGTCTGCAGTAATTTGATCATTTTTTTGTCCAGAAAATGGGGAGCAGATATAATGAGGGGGTTTCAGAATGTACATTTTTGTGTACAAAATTTTTTTGAGTATCATTTATCTGTATTTAATCATCTATAGCATGCCTTTTTAATATAGGGCAAAGATTTCTGATGTGTGTGGAAAACGTGGGAGGGGGGGGGGGAAGGAAAGGTAATCTGAGAAAAAAAAAAAAAACAAGATAAATCTCGTCAATCCATTCATGCGCCGTTTTGCAAATTGTTGTAAATAAGTCATAAATGTACAGATTTATCCACATTTACTCGTCTATGTCACACCCTTTTATTCTATAATAAAGAGAAAGGTTTCTGGGATTGTGCGTGAAACATAAGAAAAGGCAAGAGAGTCTTGTAAATCCATTTACATGCAATGCCCATTTAATTCATTAATGTGCGGAACATGTTCAAAAAGACAGGTGCGGAAATTATGTGAATTTTTTTTAAAATTTGTTCAAGGCTTCAAAAATATGGGTGCGGGCACTATGCGAGTAAATACGGTATAATTTTAGGATGAGTGTGCATGCTTTGATGCAGGATCATTGTTTGAACTGATTTGTAGAAGTCTATGTGGTTAACTCGTCTGTTGAATATCTAGAGTACAGCTGTCCATTATCAGTGAGCTGCAGTTGGTACTTCTGGAAGCAGTATGCCTGGTGTGAAGAGATACTATTTAAACATGTAATGAAAGTTGGATAGGGTCTAGTGATCAGCTTGCATGATGGAGAGTTTTCATATAGCAAAGTGGCTGTTCTTGTGGGTATAGTCCCATGTTAATGCAATGAGCATGGAAGCAGTGAGCCTGAGAGAACGGGATAGTTGTACAATCAAACTAAACCTCAACACCACAGGATGACTAACACCTTGTTGGCTTAGCTTCATCCGAAGTGTTAGCAGTTTGTTGAAACACTCCAGCATGTCAGATATTACCTTCTTCCGTGGTTCAACAACTGTCTGTTGCATTTCTTTCTGGAAGATTTCCTTTAACCTTAACTGTCAATGCTTCAGGCTACAATTGGCCCACAAATACACTCTCGGGCATGCAAAGTACCAACTTAACTTACATAAGTTGAGTTCTGCTTCGAAATGGATTATGAAGAAAACCGCTAACATATTTGATGATACTGATATGAGCCCCATCTCCTAGAATGCTTTGTCCAGTGTCAACTGTGCGAAGAATATACGTGATGTCGGCTAAAAAATGTCACTTTCAACAACTATTACATCCGGAAAGACATGGAGGTTGAAACCGTACCTTAACTTCGAAACACTCCTGAAGCCGTTTCTGACAACATTTTGCCAGAAATGTGCAAACTGTTTTGAAGCAATGCTGTGCTGTTTTTTTTTTCCTGTCCAGCATATTCTTCCAGTATGTCAATGATTGAACATCTGTGAAATTGTCTTTTACAAATGTTCGTTGTTCTCATCCAGTAGTCATCACTTATGAACTATAAATTCTAGTAGAAGCAGAAAGTTTGTGAAATCACATCCAATGCCTGTTTGATCTGATCCCACATCATGTAGCAGATCTTATTGCAGCTTACGGTGGCTTTACAACTTACTAATTTTTTGGCAAGTAGTGTAACCATTGCTCTCTAATCTGTCTAATAATGTTAACAGTAATTTACTTCCATTCTATTGTTCCGTTTGTCAGCGAGTTTTCTCTGGGATTTCCATGTTTTCCTGCCCCTTTGTTCCTGTGCTGCTCCGTACTCACCTCATGCCATCCTTATGAGTTTTTAAGACTTGGATTTTGAGCACTTACAAAAATCTCTTTACTTCCATTGTAATGACACATTTTTTACAAACATGAGTGTATACGTAAAATCACACATCACCAAGGAATAGATTTACTACACAAATAAAATTGCTCAGAGAAATATATAAAATTCATCTTCACTCCAGGACTTTATAAGTTTCAGAAGAGGTAGAAATTTTTTTCTCACATCCTTTCATGGTTTCTTAGTTTTAGTTTTGCTATAAATGTTTCAAGCATCCTTTACAGTAGCATTGTGTGTCCAATAAAGCAAGTGTGCAGCTTGGTAGCCTTAACTTGCATCAGTAGTTTTGCAGTAGATGTTGATGATGATGATCTTTGTTTTTAATGTAAAGTTTATTAATTCTGTGTACAAACAAATAGTTTTAACAATTTTAGATACTTTATTCATAGTAATTGAAGTACTAACCATGCACTTAAAAATGTACAGAATTTAAGCATATAATATATGTTCTTAGTGTGAGTAATTCTCACCTATGCAATTTTTTAAAACGTAAATTTGGAATACTTTAGCAATACATTGTCCCTCAATAGCTGCAAATAAAGGTGGTTTGGTTGCATAGTGTTAGGAATACTAGTGAGTGAGATTCAGTAATCTCAAACCACAAGGAAATTGGACCCATTTATTATTTTTAATCAAACAAGGCACAGTCAACACCAGGCAACAGTTTAAACTCATGTTGGTTTTTAAGATTTACGTATATTTTGTAAGTTTTGGCTGGATTTTTAAATTGAGGTCTGTACTATGATAAAATAATCCCTTTAAATAATATCCATTCATTTTGCAAGTGTTGGCTAAGAAAACGTTATTACTTAATAAAATGTGGGAGGTTGTTAAAGACGTAGTTAGGGTTGTGTGGTTCGACCAGTCTTTACAGGCATCCAGTCTTGTGAGGATTGGCCTAGTTTCAACCACAACCAGCCAGCCCCGATCACATGCAACATTCCAGCACCTGGGCGGGGATGGAGGAGAAGTGATGCCAGAAGAAGCAGTGGAATACAGAAATAATGTAGATAGACATAAAAAACTATCAAAACTAAGAACTTGCACATGTTGTTCAAAAGCAGAGAACCAGCCCCTTCTGAAGTGTCTGTGAAAATTCATCTGACTTGTCTATGCAGTTTAGTGACAGTTGTTGAAATTGCTGGTACAAATGCTACTAGAAATGTTGTGGTTAATGTGTAAAAGAGAGATTTGTATTTACTTATCTGTATTCACACTGATTTTTAGAATGTTTATAATTTCTGATGTTAACCTTTTTTCTTCACCATATTTATCTCCATTAATGTTATTAGTTACAAAGTAGGTTTTTACTATTTTCATAGAAAATAAGGTGCTATACTTTTATGTGCTGCAAACTTTTTAAATTTATTAGTAAGTTTTTGCTGCCAGATTTTTCTTGTTAAATTAAAATTTGGTAGAAGGGACTTTGTGGGTTGTATAGTTGAAGGAAATTTTCTCCAGATTTGTATAGAAAACACTTGTAGCAGGTTTTTATTATTATTATTATTATTATTATTATTATTATTATTATTATTATTATTATTATTATTATTATTAGCTAGCTAGCTATAGTTTATAAACTAACAACGTAAAAACTTCACCCTACAAAAATGAAATTTTCTACTCATTCGTAGTATCAAATATTACATGAGAGCCATGTGAGATACAAATACAGTACTCCAGAGATGCGGAGTATACTTCTGCTGTCATACTGTACAAAAATGAGACAAAATCAGTTGTTGATTAGTAATTCAGGAGTGGTAAAAGGTATCACTAAGTTTATTAGACAAAATAGTAATTTTCCTTATACATGCATATATTTTGGTAAATTAAAAACAAACCTGCAGTATTAAATACGAATGGGAGATGTGTTCAGTTTTTATTTAGAAAAGTGTGAATTTAGAAAAGTTTTTCTAAACATTATTAATGAAAACTGCTGTTTAACTTGCTGTATTTTAATAAGTGTATAGTTGTGGGATTCCTTTTAGAATGTTGTTATATTTTGTATTTATTTCGAACTAAGTTGAATTTTTTTTTATGTGAAGCTTACATGAAAATTTAATCTCTGGGGGGAGGGGGTTTATTAATTTATTTATTTATTTATTTACTTACTTATTTATTTCAAAGCTAAATAAGAAAATCTTGACACTGAATTTAATAAGCTTTGAAACAGCAACAAATTTACTGCTATGCAAAAAAAGTAGTGCTATAAGCAATTAAAAGACCACACTGGAAAACTACGTATTTTTCCGTTCTTTGCGTCTGTAACTCTAGATAAACGTAATTATAAAGACAGTCTTTTCTGAACTGTTAAAACGTGAACTGCCATGTTGATGCCCCTGTGATGTCACCATACTGTACACTTTATGGTATGTAACACGCGACTACAGCAATATACGTTAAGTTCATGAAATTGCATAAAATTACTAAGTTTATGCGGTAAAAACGGGTATGGATGGAACTCTGAAGAATATAAATGTCTATAGTAGTTCCTTAGTGCAACAATAAAAGACAATTTACTCCGAATAAAATCTTTTTCATAGCACCGTGTTCAAATCAAGATGGACTGTGTGGTTTAAGCTACGCTACAAGAAAGAAACTTAACAGTCTGCGTTTAGCGACAAAAATACAGTTTAAGTATGTCACTATTATTTCTATGTATTGTTTACAATATGACGCAGTTAATATAAATTAAATAAGATCTTGTAAGTTAAAAGTTGCAGTCAATAGCTCTGCAGTTGTAGTGTTTTGGCTGTTCCACTGGTTGTGGCAACGTCATTATTCAACAGGCGAGTACATTTTAAAGTAGAATAAGTTGAAATTTAAAATGCTCACAGATCTATTACATTTACCGAGTGCATTTAACACAGATATAATTCAGATGAATCATGTAAATTTTAATTCCTTTTTCTAGGAATCTTTCCTGTTGGGAAAAGTTTTCTTAATTTATCTAAGAGAACTATACGTACTTTATCTGAAACACGAAATTTAAAATGAAAACGTATTTCCTCATGAGGGCTGAAATAATTGCTACAATCATAAAGCCACACGTAAGTAAAAGGCAAACTAACCCACAGATTCTAGTCTTCAGTTGGCTAGCCACTCTCAGTAATGCACATCTTTTGTATAAAGGGAAGCCATGACCTCACGTCTTGTCCATCTTACTATCTCTCCAGGGTTCTGCCTGTAAGGCAGTGTACTCCAGTATCAAGTAGTACTGGTATGGGCATTACATATCTGTCAGGTTCTGGCCTAAGTACTTCACTCCTCTCTATAATGCTCACCACATGACGTATATTTGCATTTGAAAATTTGCTAATGGAGAATTATCTACAGCCAGGTCCCAGGCCATTAGTTCTTGATCCAGTGATTATCTGTTAATGTTACATCAGCCTTGGAGTCAGCTTTTTTTTAAGCAGCTACTACTCATAGGGTTACAACACCCTGAATTACCCTGAAAGCAGCCCTCAATTTTGTATCTTAACTATGGATGAAAGAAATGTCTGGCAACTATGTAATTCCATGTAGGCTTCTATGTAGGCATGAGCTGAGTGTTTATTGATTTTTAGGCAGTAACATTTTATGGTAGTAACTGTAACTAATGATTCTGCAAGGATCCTTTTCTAACTAACACCTGCTGTCTCTTCCCAATGTGCATTCATCCCATTTTCGCTAAGAGAGTATGCTAAATAGGTTACAGTACAACATAGCCATCTTGCTGTAAAGCTTGACAGACATACCTAACACAAACGTGTGCATTATCTACTGTGGTCCCACTGGAGTGGATTCACATTACCAATCCCCTGAGGTAGTAATGGTTCTCACTTGACCAAGTGGTTGTGGTTAAATAACTGCCTTTCTTGAATATTGCCTCTGCTTCTAACTAGGAGCTGCCACGGGCGATAGGAACCAGACCCAGTCAATCTTGTGAGCAAGATACTGATTCCACTTGCTTTCTGTCAACTGTTCTCAGTTTTATTTCATGTCTTAGATCTGTTCTGTTGAGGAGGAAGGGGAGGTTGTGTGGAGAAACAGCCCAGAACCGTCAGTTAAAAATGTAAAAGATGTTATTGGTGTTTAGATAGCATTTTCTATTATAACCAAACGAAACATCATTCATTAGAGAGAAGTGTGTTGCTTTGGGCCACAGCCATGACAGGGAAATACAGACTGTTGTATTATTTAAACATGTTGGGAATAGCAACTGACAAATACTGTGTGAAGCTTGCAGAATTCTCAGAATGGCTATAAAAGCTCAGAAATGAAAATGTGTGGTTGTTAATATTAAATTAATACTATGGGAGTTGCTATTATCTCTTGTTTTTTTTTTAATAAGCATCACTCCCCAAGTTGAACAGCAGAGGGTGTATAACTGCCACTGAATGTGTGGGAAGCTATGTAAGACCTCGCAGCAGTACTAGCTTCTTTGTATTTCAGCAGCAGGTGTAGTTTCATTGGGTGCTCGACTGTCGAACAGGTTGGCACCTTTGCCTTTTCCTTCTTACAATGGTAGACGTTGCAAATTAGGAGACGTTAGTTATAGTGGTGAAGTAGCAAGAGAAGTTACATGAGTGGCAGTTGGCCATGTTAGTCAGTTGTAGCTCAAGAAATAATTTTCAGCTGGAAATAAATCTAGACCAGTTTTTCAAATTAAACCTTTCTCAGCTTTATAAAATGTTGAAGGTTTTAACATTGAATTTATATAAATACTAATAGTTCACAAATTAAGAGAATAGTAGTTATAACAGTTCACCACACTCCTACTTTTAAGGTTAGATAAGTACATTGTGGTCGACCAGTTTTTCTCTCCTCTTAAATCAGCCTAGTATCAGCAGGATGTATTGAAGCTGGTTGCATCGCCATCGACAGTTGCAAGGCTTAGGAGAAAGAAATCGGGACACTGTAAGAGGTAGGTGGTATAAGAAGAAAAAATAAACCTACTAACATCACTATGCCCTCCCTAGTTTAGTGAAACACTTTTATTTAATTTCTAAATATTTTCAGTATTTTATTTCAAAATGTTTGTGTACATAAAAAGCATGAGCAATTATTAAAAAATATTAATTACTTTCTAATGAATATATCCCAGGAAAACAAAAAGAAAATGTAGGCTATTAAATGTAATGTGAACACAATTTTACAACAGTTTTAAGTGGGATTATTTCAAACATGGTGGTGGGTGGACATGTAGTCGTACGTATGACTTATTGTGCATGTTCCCATAAAAAAAGGAACCTAAAATTTCTAATTGATATGTAATAAATTTTCGGTGTCATGTTTGGATATAGAGACTAGACCTTAGGTAATAATTTAATCATGGTTAATAGAATGCTTTTCAAAGCTTACTGCAATTGTCTCTATTCACCATACATGCTCCCATCATTTGTGAAAATTAACACTATAGCAACAGATTAAATTTCTATTATCACCTAAGTAAACCCATTTCAGCTGTCACTATTTTACGTAGCACACTAATAAGACATTTATGCAAATAATTACTGCTGAAAGTTCTCAAATAACTACAAACCGATTACTGTATGTCAGTGAACCATTGTGTAAGTAAAATTGTTTTTCAGTAATAGAGTATTATTCTTGTTCGCTATGAGGTCAATTTCATGAGAACTCAAGTTGCATTCACTGTTCGTTCCGAGTTAAATTTTCCATGGTTTCTCAAAATCACTTCAGATGATTGCTAGGATGAGACCTTACTATTAGATATGGCTGTTTCCCTCCCTGTCCCTTGTTATCTAGTCCTGTGGTTCCTTATCTGTTTACTTTGCTGTTGGCAAACCTTAAGTACACTGCCTACCTCAGCATCCTGGGAGGGCAAAGCTAGAGGTTTACATGTTAAATTATATACAGTAAGTTTCAGCCACCTTTCACAATATAACTTTAGTACGAAAACAATTTTCTGTTTTTAGATGAGTAAATTATTGCTATAGGACTTATGATTGTAGGAAAAAAATGTGTATGTGTTTTCAAATATTTTTTTATGAATGAAAATACTTATTTGTTCTCAGTTTTCAGGGTATTAAAAAAATAGCTGAAAGTTTCTATAGCAATGTGGACCTCACTCAGATGAACAGAAAAGATAGTGGTTATGTAGGTTCAATATACTGATCTACAGTTAATATAATATAACATGTAATTCGCTATCCTTACTCCATTAGAGCTCTGGAGTAGGCAGCACTCGTAAGCTCTGTTAACTACCCCATTTGACATTAAACAATAATTGGTCTTCCAATTTTAGTTTGTGTTCAATGTCAGTAGTCTAGGTGCTCTTTTTTTTACTTGTTCTTCTTATATCTTTGTTCTGTCATTTTCCTTGCATACATACATCTTTGTTACAGTTTTTTCGAGTAAACTTTCTTTTAACATGTCGATTCCTGTAGTGTGTGTCTGTAATTATTTTTATAGAAGTTATCCTGAAATTTAGTATTGCTAAGTGAAAATATAATAGGAATTTCCATTTGGACATGGACCATACGTGAATCTACATTAGTTGCTAGAGCGTACAAGGTTGTTCTAGTTCTCATGGTTTTTCTGTGTGTGTTAGAAGGGAATGGGGCACAAAATTTGCAAGGAGCATGATGGTGGCAAGAAAGGAAATAATTTGAAATGAAGTGGATTTGAGACAAAGTACAGGTGCCGGGACTGGTAGATATGTAGAAGAGTCAAGACTGAGGTATGGGCATGCCAAGAGGATGGAAGATGAGAGGATACTGAGAAGAAAGTTGCTATTGGAGTACCAGAGTAAACGATAATGGGAAATATTGAAGAAGTGATAGGAGGAGCACATAATTTTGAACAGCCCACAACAACAAAGTTTTCAGTGCTGATGAGGAGTGATGTGAGATGGGTGTATAGCAGTGCCGGAATGAAGGGGCAGGGGATACGGGACACCCCCGAAAAAATTCAGCTGACCAACTTCATCATCCAGTGTGGATCATAGTGCAAAAATCCAAGTTAACTCTGACTAGAATTGAACTTGGATTGTTTTAATGGGAGGCGAGACCCTAACTGCTGCTCAAAGTTTAATCCCCGTCCCACCATCCTGATTCTGGTGTTCCTTGGTTTTTCTAAATCATTCTCACCAGGTGATGTGAAGGGATAATTTCTTACTATGTGCTATAACCGATTCTTACCTTTTTTCTCGTCAGTCTGAGTCATTGGTTTATTATGTAATGACCTCACTTTCACAGAGGTAATAAGGCCTGCTGTCTTCCTAATCTTCTTACAGGTTGATGTTGTGACTCTGAACTTCTAACTTTTTCCTTGTGAAATAATATGGTTATGTCTTGTACTGTCATGCTGTTATTTTGTGACAGATTTTGGAGTTCTGGCTGAATATTTCTCTTGATTGTAGTGTCCTGTGACATTTTGCGTGTGTCTGATATAAACCTCAAGGTGTATAACCCAGCAGGAGAATCTTTGTTGTGTAGATACTCAGCTCTTCCTCTTATAGACATAGACCATGTTTATTTAGTTTCGACAGGACTCCAGTATAAGCACGGGAATAGGTGTCTGCCCTCTCCATCGTGCATCACACACCTTCGTCCTGGAGCAAAGTGCTTCAGCAACTGTAGTATAGAACCTCTCTGCAGTATTCCAAGCCAAACTGTCACCAGCAGTATGGTGTTCTGGGCCTGCAACCGTGCAAATTCACATAAAAGGCAATTTTATTATGCTGCTTCTCTTGCAACGGCCAAAATGCTCATTAATAACATCTCCATTGTAAATCAGTTGCCAAAAGACCAAAGCTTACAACTCCAACAGAAGAATTACAGCAAAAGATGTAAGCCCATAAAATTTCAGGAACAGAGTGCCTCTCCATGCCTTATGCCCCAACTTGTATTGGCAGTGGGTGCAGTGACGGATTTAGAAACACATTTTGGGAGGGGCTTATGTGATTTAATGGATTGTAAAAAATACCAACCATCTCAAAAGTGTGGTTGTTTACTGTCACAGAACATTAAAAATAACATACATACAAGTAGGACACATTAAATGTACTTGGATCTTCGTAGAACAAAAGTCCAGTTCCCTTGAGGCGACTGGACATACTTTGACTACATAATGTTGAACACGATTTTGGGAGGTGCTTCAGCCCGGTAACCACCCTCTTAAATCCACCTCTGAGTGGGTGGGTTACAAAGGAAACTTAGGCAGGACATGGGAATTCACTGTCCCCACTCTGCTGGCTAGCCTTCCATCCCTCACATGTCAGCTGGCAGATGGTTGTTGAGGGACGGCATACTGCCTTGCCCAAGGAAATAAAGTATAATATCTCTGATTAAAATGGGTGCTACATGCATACCATTTGTGGGGTGAATTTCATTATGTACCAATGTAAGTAGAGTATTGAGTTTGGTTGGACTCGTACATTGTTCTGCTATTCTGTTGACGTCAATACAGGAAAAAATTAATTCTTTTTATTTTTTGATTTATATAATGTGCTATCCATATGTTGCGCTAAACATTCAAATAAGTGAATTGAATGATTAAATTAATGTAACAGTCAGGTAAAGCTAGCGGATTCCTGATATAATTGTTTGCCTAAAAACCTATTAAGGTGCCTCCCTATCTGTGTTTTAAATATGTTGCAGAAACTTATGATTATATATTTCTTACGAAACTATTTAATGTGCATTATAGGTATTTGTACAACAATGAAAAGAACACAAATTGCAAACTATGATGCAAAAATTGTAAAAATTTGTCACTATTTTTTAGCTGCTCAAGATGGCCAAAAATGATTTTCCAGACTGCCGTAATTGGAAAAATAATTACCGGATTCGAAAAATACAACCATAGAAACATGATTTAGACTTTGAACTATGCTGCCCACATAAACAAATTCAAAGTTCCATCGGAAAAAAAGATAATACTAAGCAGTGCACGCCATCGGAGTGGGTTGTGCGGAGAGGCAATAATGCATTACATATGTTATTGGTCAGCACCCATACCACTTCATCGATTTTCTGCCTCACAGACACAAATGCAGCCTGTCTAGGGAGGGCCCTTGTGTGATGTAAAAAATTACTTTCTGGATTGAACAGCTAACCAGCTCATATCTCTGAAATGAACTAGCACAGTGTACAAACATTCAGAGTTGGGAAGAGAACACATGTTGCATGTACTAAAACGTGACAGTTACTGTTTCCTAGTCAGTTTTGGAATATTGCCCTCAGACTAAGTCCAATTTTGAAAGAAAGTACATCATACTTCAGAGAATTATTGTGAATTTTAGTTCATTACAATGAAATATTTTTACTAATTTTTGTTATGTTTTTAGAATACTGTTATCTTTAATATGTAAGCTGAAAAGTATTGTGTAATGTTTGCATTGTCTTTACATGTTTTTATTAATGACTCTTTATATTTTTCTTGTATCTGGGTTATTATAACACCAGTAAGTGGGTAAAACTTTTTTACTATTTAAGTGGGGAAAACTATGTAACTTAGTGTACCATGCATAATCAATATTTCACTGTGTGTTTCTTTATCATTTTATTTTGCCAAACTGATTTTAGCTCTCTTGTCTTCTTTTGAGCATCCTCTATTTGTTTATGCATAAATTATTTCTGTGACCATTGACATGTCCAAATGTTAGCATACTCATAAAAACTTGGAAAATCATCAATTACTAGTTTGTGTCTGCTACTAAATTGTTTATTTTCCATTTTCTATGTTCTTTGCTACCACCTGCACTCATCATAGCTGTTGTAAAACTTCAGTGACTGAAAGGAAAAAACAATGTGTTGTTCGAAAGAGACTGTCATTATATATAGATACCCAGATTGTCGTTCTGTAACTCAAATCAAATTAAAATATATTGTAATCTCCTAATTTTTGGTAATGATCAGTTGCATGCATTTATCTTCGGATTTCCACTAGAATATTTATAGATGTCAATTTAGTGAATAGATATGAGTATACTTCATCAATTGTGTGGCTCCCAATCACTGTGCTAACAGGGGAGGGGGAGAGGTGCGCCTTCCCCCCGTACGTAAACCTGAAGGGGGGCAAATTATATCTCCCACCCCCTCTTCTTTTTCCCAACTTTTACATTAAATATATACTTTTCCACATGTATCATTTTTGGCAACAACAAATCAAATGTTGCTTAAATTGCAGCAACTCATGACCATTTTTTATATTCAAATTTCATCGAATTTGGTACAGATATACTGTATACAAACCTAACTTGACTTTTGTATAGTTTGTTCATCCATCTGTAATATTTTGAAAATGGCTGCTATTTTTATTTATCTTTATGATAGAAAGACATCTCAGAAAAGGTTTTCCCCTATTTTTTAACTGGTTACTGACATATTACTTAGCAAGAAGACTTATTTTTAGTATATATTATGTATCATACGTCTAAATCAATATTTATTTAGCTTTATGATAAAAAGATATGTGGGAAAATTTTTTCTCCAATTTATTAAACTGGTTACTCGCATATTACTTAGCAAGATGTCTTACCTTTAGTATATATTGTGTATCATACGTTTGAATCAGTATTATCATTTATTATTCTTAGATTATGTAAACTGTTTTAACTTTCAGGGTAATTTGCACCCACTTTGAGGAAAGTAGGCTTATGAGTTATGCTGGTAACTTCCTGTTATTTACTATGTATGTATGTACTCCACATCTTGTCTTTGTCTCTAGTCCCACGTTCCTAATACTATAAACATTTTTTCTCGCGTGTCCTAATATGATGTTTGAGGTTGTAAATTATTTCATTTTCAAACTACTGTAGAAGTTGTAGAACCTTATTTATCCCCTGTTTTCCGACTTGAAAAAATATGGCTAACAGGACCTTCTGATACCCTCGACAAAGGTGGCAAATGTAATGATAAAAGAGAAAGACGAGAAAGTGAAGAAGCTCCAGTTATCTATTTCGAAGCTGATTCGGCAGCCCAAAACAACACCCATGAAGTTTCAGGACCATCTGATAACTTAGATAAAGGTAGCGAAGGTAATGATACTGTGACAAAACAAAATGAACCTCCAAGGCAATATATTTTTCCTAAAGACAATTGTGGACAGTCGTGTCTTTCTACATGGTTTGACACTTTCAAGTGGTTGCATTATGCAGAAAAGAAGAGTTCAGTTGATTGTTACGAATGTATGAATTCATATAAGCTTCAACGCAGCACTTCAGCAAAATTTACTGAATTGGGATTTGTACACAGTGGCTTCAGAAACTGGAAGAAAGCATGTGAGAAGTTTCGTGTTCGTGAGAAAAGTGAGCAACATGTGCTATCAGTAAATTTTCTTCTTCGTGTATTAACCTTAATTAATAACCAGTCTAAGCAACAGCAAGTAGATGCTAGAACTGCCATGTGTGTTATGTTGAGTTCTGTGAAATACTTAGCTCGAACAGGGCAAGCTTTACATGGGATTGGAAATGAAGATGGGAATCTGCGTGATTTACTAGAAGAGAGAAGTGTAGATGTCCCAGTTCTTACGACCTGGCTTGAAAGGAAAGATAACTAATTGGATGGAAAAATTCGGAATGAACTCCTGGAAATCATGGCTCATAAAGTTCAAAGAAATATTGTGCAAGACATAAAAAAAGTGATTTTTTTAGTATCATAGCTGAAGGTACCACAGATATTGCTGGTGAAGAAGAATTCAGTCTTTGCATCAGACACATCAATCCAATATCACTTCGAAGTATCAGAAAATTTCATAGGTACGTCATCCTCCCAACACCAAATCGGAGACGCTTTTCATGTGCATTAAAGACATCTTGACCAGACTTGGATTAAGTTTTGAAAATGTTCGAGGTCACTGCTTTGATGGTGCAGCAAACATGGCTGGTCGACTCTCTGGCGTTCAGAAACAAATCAGTGATGTTCAACCAAAATCAATTTTTGTACACTGCAGTAATAATTCTTTAGACTTGGCGCTTCAGGAAGCTGCAAGAAGTTGTGAGCTGTTGTGTGATGTTCTTGGGTTAGTTAAGCATATGAGTAACATCATTTTAGATTCTCACAAAAGAAAAAACATATTTGAAAAGTTGTTGTTTGACAATGAGGATGACATTACATTTCAAATATTGCTGCCTTTGTGCCCCACAAGATGGACTATGCATATAAAGTCTCTAAAGAGGTTCCTTGATACGCCAAAATAATACAGGAAACTGTTAATATCTTGCTCACAACACCCGAAGCTATAAGAGATGACAGAAGAACAGTTTTGAAGGGATAACAAAAGCAAATTACTAACATGAAGACTGTGTTTGGTATAAAATGGGCGATTTCTATACTTAGCCCATGTGAATTAACGGCTAACAGCTTATAGAAACAAGCTCCACAGCTACTGGTGCAAAAGAGTCTGTAGTAATTGTTCTGAAAACTATTGCAGACATGAAGACTGACCGTCATTTCAACTGTGTATGGAAAAGTTCTGAAGAAGTTGTAAGAGTAAGTCACGAAGGTGGCTTGAGCAAACAAACACTTCTGCACCTCCATCAGAAATGTCACGCAAACATTGTTTTCGCAAAGAGTATTTTTTAGTGCTTGCCATTGTAAGCAATGAGCTACAGCGGAGATTCCAGCAACCTGGAATATAAATTCTTGCAAAACTAAAATATTTTGATCAGTTCTGTAAAAGGCAAGCCAAGCACAGAAAATGAACTGTCAGAAATATTTTGAGAACACAAACTTGGTTCAGATTTTAATGAACTGAAATTATCTGCCTACTGGTTATATTACCAACAATAACAGGAACCTGTGTAGAAGACATTTCAGCAAATTCAATAGTTTCTTTCAGAGGACAATCTACTAGTATACTGTATTAATGTTAATGGATGAAGTTGTACTTCTCATTTCACTGCTTCTGACTATTCCTGCATCCTCTGCATCTGCTGAAAGATCATTTTGTTCTTCAAGATACGTAAAGAATTATTTGCGAAGTACTATGTCACAAAAGAGACTTACACACCTGTTGCTGTTGTACATATATTATAAAATCACAGCACAAATTAAATTGTATAAGGTCCTGCGAGAATTTACGATTAGAACATCAGAAAGAAAGTCAGTTTTTGGAACTTTTTAAAAAATTTTGTGTTCGAAGTTTATAATGACTGCACAGTATTTTTGTGATGATTTTGGTACATAATCCTACCCAAAACTGATATTCTAATGTACATGTTTCTGTTCAATTTTCCTCAAATGTAATGCAAAATTTTACTTATCTTCATCAGTTTTTATGCCTAAACTTTTTTTTAATTTTGGTGTGTGTTGTATTTCATGTCATGTTAATTAAGTAGGCATAGTACATTTTAATCTTAAAATTATTTCTACCTTGCGTGTTTTAAATTTGTTACATTTTTCTGTTTAATTTTCCTTAAATTTAATGTAAATATTGTAGAATTAATTATTTTTAATTGTTCTTTAAGGGTATTCCATCCCTTTCCTGTACACCGAAATAAATTCTACCAGTGATTATTTAGTGTTTAGATATGAAAACTGCTTAATTAACACTAATTTGCACCTTGAAATACTATTTTCCCAGGGTATCTTTAATGTATCGTTATTAACAAAAAAAATTTTTTTTTTTTTAAATATTAGTATTTCTGCCAGCGATTACTCAGTATCTACATTTGAGAACAGAACTGCTTAAATAGCACCATTTTGCTTCTAAAATCAAAATTTTCCCGGGGGAGGACCCCTGGACACCCCTCCTGCCTTCTCCTTTTTAATAAGGGAGATCAGTGTTAAGTTCAAGTGAAAAGCATATTCCTTCACCACCCTCCCCCTTCTAAAAATAGTTGCCATGGTTCTGCTCCCAATCTGTGGAACAAAAGCTGTTAAAAACATACCTTTATTCAGTCATCTGGACCATTGCTTTAAAATTAGCTGTCAGGATATTTATCAGATGTGTTCCCTCTGAAAATGTCTACCTGTACTCTAAAACTTTCAAAAGTGGTTTTTGTTTTCGGTACTTCATGCATGTGTGTATGGTCATCAGAGAACATAGAATAAACCATCAATCCCATCCTTTGAGTTACTTCAGTGGAATGGTAACATTCAGTTTTGTGTGAATTGTGTGTGATAACCTTGGCATGCAACTGTAGTCTCAATGTTAGTGCACGTACGGTTCATAAAAGTATTTGCTACTGCTACTTTTATAATGTAATAACTGGCTTGTGTAATGCTTGCAATGTTGTAGTTTCTGACAGCATGATTGCATGAACAGTTGATTGACATGGAACCTGGTAGCGGTGTTGTTTGCCTGTAACCTATGTACTGTGAGGCCAGTTGTTGTTGCCAGGTGGGTACCATGACCCCGCGCAGCCATCTCACAGTGAAATCGCCCGCAGGTCGGGATGGGCCAAGGCCCCGCCACCTCGCCCCCTTGCGAGGCCCCGAGCTGAGGGACTCGGACAGGAAGGAGAACCTGGTGCTGGGGTCAGGCACCAACCCACGAGCCAGGGCCGGACCGTGCCGCCCGCCTGCCAGGAAGCCACGCAGAACGACTGGGAACGTGACGAAAACTTCCCGCTGCCCTGACGAGGGGAGGGAGCAAGGCCCTAAACGCATGAAAATCTCATGCCTCAAGCCGGAGAACTCACCCGGAGCATCTGGCAAGAGCGACGAGCTGGTCGTTTGCCTCGACGAGATCCTGTCTTTGCCCGAAAAGCTGGGACTCCCGTGGAAAGAGGAGGCATTCCTGGGGCCCACCTGCAAACTTCCTCTAGCCCACAAGGCCAAGACTGTTCAGAAGAAGTTGGTTCTGCATGCCATAGCAGGTTGTTCCCATGTGGAAGGTGCCAGCGCACCCAAACAGGACCAGGGAACTGTAACTTGCACCACTGCCAAGCCCATACCTGTTATCCTTGCCCCAATAAAGACGCTCCAGAAGACTGCCACGTGCAGCAAGAAGAGAAGTATCGAGGGAAATAAAAAGAGAGCCAAGGGTTTGCTAAGGAACCTTGCAACAACGGTGGGCAAGTTCCGGACTGCGACCAGCGATACCTGCCAAAATCTCTTTGTCGAGAAGAAGCGCAAAAAATGTAAAACAAAGCACATGTAGTGCTAATTATTTGTAGTTACACTTTGTACCAAAAAATTACAGGCTGTGATTAACCCCAAATTGTTTCAACACATTAAATTGTATATAAAAATATTTATTTCCTAAAGAGGATTGATTTTTAATTGTGAGGTGCAGTATCTCAAACATTTATTGTAAATTATCACTGAAAATATTGTCTTATTTATAAAAGTTATATTAAGTGTCATTAAGAAATTTGATTCAGTGGTGCATAATTTTCTTACAGGTCTTTGCTCCTTTTTTTATACTTTTTTGTACAGGAATCTTTATTTATTTTTCGTTTGTTACATTTGTAATTGTTATTTGTATAATTTGTATGTAATATTGTTGTATGATGTTTATATATAACATTGCTGCTGAAAAATACAGGATGCACTGAATAGTAGCAATAACAATGTGTCATTTCTTTAGTGTTCCCTTAATTCAAAAAATGTTTATTTTATAGCAGAGTAGATTGCTGCTTGATTATTTAGCATATTCTTATGCCAAACATGATAGTCACAGTTAATGTCTACCACATTAGAGGCTGAATTATAGGGCTACAGAGCACAAGAGTTTGGGAAGCATGTCAAACATTATACCCCATCACAATCACCCTCTGTTTCATAGTGATCAATGCTCACTAAGTCTCCTCAAGAGCATAGATAATTTAAAATCTTATTTGGAAACACTTTTTGTAATTCATATTGACACACTGCAGAGTGTTGTACAAACATTATGTGTTTATATGTGACAAACAAGCACAGCAGCGTCTCCTTGAGAGGTGGTGGACAACTTGTGGCAGTTCTCAGAATCTACCTTTGTTTCAAAGTGCTTCCTACTACAGTATACGTATTTGTATCACCATAATTCGTGGTATTGCCAAATATATATTAATGCACCTGGAATATTTTCACTTTTCATTCGATGGCTTTAAGCACACATATTGTATGTCCATGCAAATTGTCTAATTAACATTTATTAAAAAGAAACTTAAACTTCCTAGAAGAAGTAACTTGCTTATAATATATATTTAGATGACATCACGAGAAAAAATAATACATATACAGTATGTACTACAATTTGTAATTGGTAATTGTTAGAAAAATATGAAATATTCTTTTATAGTTTCTAAAAATGGACATACAATATTTGTGCTTTAAGCCATCAATATACAATTTATAATTTATTGTGAGAGTAAAATTCAAGGTGAAGACATATCTGTGCTGTCCCTTCCCACTGTACTAGATGAGAGACACTGTTCTCTGATCCCCTCACTTTCTGCCGCCATTGCTGACAATGTTTGCTGTTGACATTCAGTTTCTGTTACTTTTATGAAAGGACATCAGCCGATATTTATTTTTACGTGTAGGAAGTTACTGCCTGGGTGAACTACTTTGAAGCAGATGAAAGAAAGTCTGGCAACTAGGATTGTGTGAAAGTTCAAATATTTAAACTCAAACCTACCTGAAAAATATTAATTTTGAAACACATTACGATAAGTTTTGAGTCATGAATGACTGGCACTTATGGGTTCAAGAACACGAGTGCGACAGTCGCACTCGTGTTCTTGAACCCTGTGTGTCTACCTGATGACGGGAACAGATTCCAGTTCCCGAAACGTCGTTCATACTGACTGTTTGGAAAACTACTGTGTTTTATTTCGTCTCATCGTTTGTGTTGTTTTTTGTTTTTTTCTGTTTGTGTCCGACACCTTTGTGTTTTGTTTAGTCTCATCGTGTCGTTTGCTGTAATTCTGTTTGTGTTTTTGTTTCGTCTCATCGTTGTGTCGCATGTCAACTTAGGTTTTTTATATTTTTGTTATTTCTTTTATTTTCTGTTTGTTCCTTGTTTTATCTGACAATATTCCAGTTTTGGAATTTCATGTTGTGTATGTATCCTGATGACTAAAGCATACTCTGCTTTTTATGTTTTCTTGTCTTATTTTTACTTTTGGTTTTCTTGTGACAGTCATTTATTTCGCAATGGAGTATGTCCATACAAACAAATCCAGTCATGAACTCCCATTGCACAGTTCTTTCAAAGATCATATAACAATGTAGTATAATTTTAGTCATGCTTGTTGTGATGCCATATTTCTACAGGTCTTTAAGCATTGTTTTATTGGTACACATATTGTAGATCATCTGCTTACATATGAATATACATACTATCTGTCCTCTTATCTGGGTAGGACTACATGAAGCACCTCAGGGCCTTTAGTGTTTGGCATTGCAGGACCTCATGACAGCAAATACTCACTTTCTTCTCCCTCCCCCTTTTCTTGACCAGAAGAGATGCCAGTACACTCAAAATGACACACGCTGCTGTTGGTTCTTCTTCAGGTTTGTTACGCACGTGCAGATACACAAGTTATGCAGCAAAGATGTTACTCTTATGCGGGCTGGTGGACGGAAACGATAAAGGGCTTAAGGCATGAACAAATTTCTTTGTCGTCTAATTTAGCTATAGTTACACAGAAATTATGTACAAATTCTGGTGAAATAAAGCTCAGAAAAAAACCAATTTTTTTAAGTTGGGCACTTCATTTGAAGTTGAAGTTCTTGCATCTTGTAACACACACAGTTAGAAAACAAAGAGGATAGTTAAAAAAATAATTTCAGAATGAAATTAAGTTATACGTTTATTAGATTTTTTTCTTTCTATAATAATGACTATGTAAATTTTGACTGGTATAAATTTAGATCACACTAAGATGGCTAGCAACTTGCTTTCACTCCCAAAACCAAAGAGGAATTTTAAACCATGTTCTGTGACTGGAAGAGGTAAGTCATTGTGTCTAACAGTGGTATGGAAACAATTGAATGTTACCTAAGTATATTTTAAGATCAGTGAAAATGTTCAAGTACTAATGTATGTGTAAGTGAAAGAACAGTGTGAATTTATTAAGACAAAAATAAAAACAGTGTGGTTTCAGGATGCAGGGAATATTTTTATATCCCCTCGATCCCGCCTCCTCGCCTGATTCCTACGCCACTGATGTTTAATAAGTAACTGAGGTATTTGTGCAGAATGCAAACTTACAAAATTTTTTAACAAATGAATGAAAATCTATAGTTTTTAGCATGCATTTGGATGGCAAGTTTTGTGAGAGCTAATTTTTAAAGTGTGATATGCAGTTTTGTAAGAGGCTAGGTTGATTATGAGGAATGTTATGGTCAGGCAGCAGGTTGTGTGGTTTCACTCTCTTGACATGATGAAGGCAGTCAGCAATGCGAACCTGTACGAGCTCAACTATCAGGACAAGTATGCTGACTGCACAGCCGGCTGCCACCAGGCCAAATGCAGGCGTGAGAGAGACCATGTCTACGCTGACCACCTCCGCACCCTTGGAGGAGCAGGTGGGTCTCTGAGGGCGGCTCCTGTGGTTCTCATGATCCAACAGTCCTGTCTCCACCACCCGCCGCAACCTGCAACAAAATCTGCTGCCCTAGCACTTTGTTGATTTTCAGGAACAGCATACAGGTGAGGTACAGATATTTTATCTATAAGTACTTACTTGCACATTTTTCCTAGTCATGCAGTACTGGTTGTGTTATTCAGTTTTTTACATGTGTGTGATGCAAATTATATCATTTATTTAATATTTTTTGATGCCACTGATTAATTTAGGCTATCAGTAAAAGTGTTTCCTTTGACTGGAATTGTTAAAGTCTGTTTTGTATTACCTCAATAAATGTTGACAGCTCTTTGGGCACTTACTGTTTATATTATGTAATGTTAGTTACAATATAAGGCAAACTTTGTTGTACCTGTGGTGAAGTTGAGATCCCAGGTTCATATTGAAACAATAAATGTTCATTATATTGCAACAAACAACTAAAATACATAAAAACTCTCAGAACCATGAAATTTTACAATGACATGTGTAAGACAGAGTATAATTTCGTTAACTTGCCTTTGGATTCCACTAACAACAAATCAAACAAGTTTATAATATTTAAGACAAAGAAAGGAAAATATTGTGTACGTTATAAGATTCTTCGTGCTGGGTAGAAACTTCTTGGGGAGAAATTTTTGATAGTGGGAGGGGGCAGACGTAGTCTTGGTGGATGTAGGTGTTTTCTTAAGACATGTCTGTATCCTCCTGTTTCATCTCACTTCATCCCTTTTCTGGGTAGCCAAACTGACAGCTCTGTCTGTCAAGGGTATCTGCAGACTCCAGTCGTAATCAGCCCTCTAAATCCATGTTACTTTGTTTACAGGTGAGAACCACATGAAATCTACTTTTGTGAATGTTCTCTTACTAACTTTCAACAAATTTAATACATTCGTCATCACAGAATGGAAAAAATTGTTGAGTATTTTCAAGTTTTGAATAATACTGATAAATTTTTTTGTACAAACTGTGCTGTCTTCAAATTACATAAATGTTGACATAAGTTCAGTGTGACGAAATTAAGAACGTTCCGTGAAATGTATAAAAAATCTTTTTTTGGGGTCTTCTATGCCTCATGACATTAAGTACTCTTGATAATATTTTACATAATGCAAAATTATTGTGAGTTTTACTGTGACTAAGTAAGACTGTACTCTCATTCAAAAGGCAAGGTATAGCCTAGCAAAGTGCCATTGGACCATTCTGATGCCACATTGACAGCATCACTAGAGGAGGAGGCCAGCTCCGTTGCTAGGTTTTATGTCCTTCTGTGAGACAATTTAATCTTAACTAGGGAGGTTTCATTGTCATATATGAGCACATACAGTATTTAGGAAAAAAGTTTTTTTTTTTTTATAAAAAAATCCGTGTCAGATGCCAAGTTAAATGGCTATAATCAGCAATGACAATAATCTCTTTTAGAGCAACTTACATGTTTCTTATGGAACGTAGGGTGAGCTGCAGTGTGAGTGATACCTCACTGGCACTGTTTGCAGTGTGTGATCGTTTTGAATGGCATATGTCCTGTCTAATAACAAACAGTAACATGGCAAAGAATCCAGGATGGTTCATGATAAATTGAACACTTTTGAAATCAGCCAGTAAAAAGCCACTGGTTGTTACTACAAATAATTTAACATTAACAATGGTTGCCTCTTTCCGTGTACGGTCTGCAGCATATTACACAAATGTAGTTCCGCATATTTTGTAACTTAATAAGACATTAAAAATAAATAGAAAAAAATTAATAAATCTTGTACTAACTTAGTATTAAATTAAATCAAATTTCTAGAAATTTTATACATTTGATAAAAGTTTAATTGTAGCTAGCTAATATTTATTCCAACTGGTCAATAAAACTTGCTTCATTTAAGCAGAATGTGATATTGATATTTTCTTCCTAATATTTACTTTCATTTGCACACTGCTTTGCTGTACAGTTAAAAACACACTCAGAGATTGCATTCAGTACGTTGTGCAGTAATAACTTACAAGATTTCTATTTGAGGGTCAATAAAACCGCAGGTGGTTTAGCACAGCTACTAATGTTCTATAGAGTGCTTCAGTCTCCTTGTAAATGCGGCAAAATTTTACTGATCGAAAAGTATTTTCAATGTAGTTAGATTTTAATATTAGCCAGAACTAACTTTTAATTAAATACGTACAGTTATTTTTAATATAGTAGCTATTAATGCATAATTAATTTATTTACATGCAACAGAAAGATACAATCTGACAATATAAATTAAGCATGACTTCCAAAATTTTTAAGTTTAAGCTGCTGCCTTTTTTTTTTTTTTTTTTTTATCATAGTTAGTACTTTATTTTTTGCAAATGAACTGTGAATTACTTTGCAAAATGCGTACACAGAATTCAACATTGTATGACTGCTTTAGCTTCAAATTTTTTCAGAACATTCAATTAATTTTTTTTTTTTTATTAAAGATTTTTGCACCAGTGTTTAAAAAACTACCTAGTATTGCCTTAGGTACCACTCATGAGAATATAAGTGCGTTATTGTAAATTTGAAAGGTTGTGTTTACACCTTGTTGTGAGATTTTTTATCATTAATTTAAGTAAGCAAACTATATGAACATTTTAATGATGGACTTGCAGGGTTATTAACTTTGTGTGTTTCATTCGATATATACAGGTTTTGATTCCCAGTCTGTCCATCCTGATGGCTGATGGGTCTTGCCTGGTTGTCAGGTGTCATTCCATGCTAAAGGGCGAGCCCTCACTGCAGATATGGCCAATTCCTTTCCTTTTTCATGGCTGCCTGAGCCAACGGTTCCATCTCTAAGTACCTGCCTCTATGTCAACAAGACGTTTTTCTGTATACCTTCCTACCTATAATGTTGTTTCCAGCTAAGCTGATAAGTGCTTTAAAGACAGTAAAGACTAAATGCACTGCTGTCGGCTGGCTGATAAGGGCACCACCTTCCTGGAGTTACATAACAAGGAAACAAACTAATATTAGGGTAATGTTGACGCATGCATCAAATGCTGCATCATCACTACTCACCAAGCACTGAACTAACCTACAAGGGTTCTGTCGAACCATTTTTACTATGGGAATTTGACTATACAACTTGATTGGTAGATAATGTTCAATGGAGTATTGTATTTGAGTTTTGCATACATCCTGTAAGTACGTATTCTTATACCTTATTGGATACCTTTAAAACAATGTTTATAAATGGACGACTTGGAAGTACACTCCCTCTGATGTCACACCGCAGGGGGAGAGTACTGTGAGAAACAAAGCTTGTTTACAAACATGCTGATGTGTTGGTTGGTCTTGGCAGAAACTAAACATGTTGTGCACTAATAGAATTGCACGCAAGTGTAAAAAATATAAGATAAGCTAAGATAAGTTAAGATACGCAAATGCGTAAGACCAATGTTTACCTGAAAAAGCGGAAAATTCCGAACAAATAATCTATTTTATTTACGTACATATTATCCGGGACATGTGAAGCCAAACGGCTGTATGAAGGTTATGTTTGGTTGCGGTATCCACGGAGGTACGAATTGTATCCCACACTAGACTGAAGCCTCGCCTCTTCAAGTCGTCCATTGTGTGGTGTCTTGACAGTGACATTCCACATTATTTTTAAGTGTAATTTTCCTTCATAAATTAACTTGGGTTTCTCTTGAATTATTTTGTTTTAAAAACACTTATTTTTCAACAAAACACATTTATAACCACCATGTGGCAGTCTTGTAAGTTGATCGTCAGTGTCACCTATGTAATTCAGCACCTCTTGTGTGGGAGCAAGGCTGTCTGGGTAAGCAGAATGTTGCCTCTCAGAAGTCTCAAACTGTGAGCCAATGTGCAAGGATGAGAAATTGTTTACATTTAGAATTTGCAGCCTAAGATATGCCCTTTATGTCAGTGTGTGGTTGTTAGAGAAATCTTCCAAAAATAACCAAAGCTGTGTAAGGGCACTTTCCATGATCTTACATGTATCAAATTCTGAGCTGGAAAACACAAGCATGAGCGGAATTAGCGTCAGCTGGGAATGTGTGTGACTGTGAGTCGGTGAAGACAGAGTGTCGCTTCCCAAAAGCGTTTATGGTAGTTTTATGGGTCTTGCATTCCTTACTGTGAGTCTGCTAAGTTCTAGCATTAATCCTTTCTCCATCAATACTTCTTCTAATTGGAACCTTCAGAGCTGACTTGAGGCATGCAACCTACTTTCATCTACACTATGTAGCCATAAAAATTAGTGTTCATGACTTAGTTTTGCATTCAAGCAAGTAGTCGACAGGAAGATTACTTGCCAGTTCAGTGTCTTGCACACTGAGAAAATGAGTAAAACAGTGAGAGAGCAGCAGTCTGCCTCGGTGCTTGCCTGTTCTTAGGTCCCGATTGTGCGAACAACTGCAGGCCGGTGGGAACTTAGTGACCTCAATGTTAACCTCACAACAAATATCTCCACTTCATAAATATAAGAAAATAACGTTATTGTGACTGTGATAGCCAGTGATTTTACCCATAGGTGAAAATCTCTTTGTACTGAGACTTGAAGGGGTAAATGTAGTAGCCCATTTCTCCAGGGAAGAGCTCTATCTCTTGCAAAGCACATTTCTTGCTGTCCGGGAAAGAATTCTCAATGGCCCAGTATGCTCGCACATCTTCCATGTGGAAGGCAAACTCCTGGGTTAAGACACGCTGCAAGCCTTCCTCCATGCTGATGTAATTCCCACCTCTTGAAGCCATCTTCTTGGCATACAGCTGCTGGATCAGTGAGTTGTTGGTAATCTACACAGAAGAAAAAGTGGTTTATAGCACCACACAACACTGCACCATGCTTATTGGTACACTCAGCATGTAAAAATGTGTATATACAGAAGGTTTTAGAATGGCTGCTTATACACAATAAAGTACTATAGAGAGAACTCAATCAGATGAAGTTTTGAGAAGCAACCCCTAACTGGAAATACTGTGGTGCAATGTACATGGTGAAATGAAGTACTGTCGCTTCACCTGACTACACTGCAAGAGCGGTTTAAAGTTCTGATCCTACTATTGGTTGCACAAAGTGTACTTTGACACATATTTTTATTCACACACTCAAAAATATGTGTGCAGAATAATCTCTGCTGCAGCAGAACCCTTGCAAGGAAATCTTCCTCCGACTCCACAGGAGTCTCACAAATTGAATATTTCTGAACATTGTCCCGTCGTACACTATACCCAATTCCGTAGCAGATTTTATGCCTGTTAGCATTTTTGCTTCTGTCAAAATTACAACTCAACAGAAGAAAAAGATTCTAACATATTGGAGCATGGCCATACATTTTAAAGTTGTGTTATTCCAGTAATTTTGATTGTTTTATGTACAGTAAAGTGGGGTTACTCTGTCACAGCAATGGTGTTACTGACTGAAAAATGTTATATATTTAGGCAATTTGGGTAAGAAAAAGATTTTGTTTACTAAAACCCATACATTTAATCTCTGCATATTAATTTTATAATTCCTTACTGAAAGGTCCCAAAATAAATGTTTGAAGTGCACAATGTCACCCCTTGCTATCACAATGCAATGCCAGTTTACGGTAACTGAAGTGTCCAAGTCTATATATACAGCCATTAAGCATCAGTAGACATACAGAAATGTTTTTCAGAACACCTGATTTTCACATTCTTGAACATACACTGCTTGAGGCTGTAATTGAAGAGACTGCCGCCTCAACAAGCAGTTTTCTGTTTGCACTTAGCAAACCATGTTAATAACTGATGGTTTCTGTCTTCTGTTATGCCCATAGGTATGAAAGAAGGTAGTAGAAATTAGGTACGCCTAACTTATACAGATGACTTAATCAAAACTCACTCTATTAAGGGGTATGGAAAGGTAATATGTTGAGCGAACGACTGGAATACTCTATCTTTGATAAAATCTAAACAACTTATCATAATTCGATAGGACGTTTATTTATATAGCACTGGGCAGTAGTATGCTTTGCTTTTGAGTAAAAAATTAAAAATGATATTTAGAAAAATAACGGATTGAAACCACAACATCCATAATAATGGAAAACAGTAATTTTTATATATTTTAGTACGATACAACAGTGAAACCCCTCAAATCCGAACCCTGGAAATCCGAAATCCCAGGAAATCCAAACGAGTTCTTTTTTGACAAACACACACTAACAGTCATAAAACAATTATGTATATATTTTATATTGTAACCTTATTTTAAATAGTTAGTTGAAAATTAACAAAGAAGTACAGTTAGTATACATAACAATGTGTAAATGTGTCTGCATACATAGTACTTGTCATCCAGAATTGAAATATGGCCTGCCTTCCCACTACCTGCTCACCAGTCAAGGTCACTTACGTCACTCGTCACGTGCCAAAATCAGCCTGTCTCTCTCAATGTACAGTCCTATACTGTAACGAGGGTTCGTTATTATGTTATAAATAGTTTTCTGCTAATCCGAACAAATTGAAATCCGAACAGGCTACCGCCCCAATTTGTTTGGATTTGAGAGGTTTCACTGTATCTACAATTATATAATTACCAAAATGCAAAAATATTTGTATTTTGATTTTAAAATAATTTTAAAACATCCTTAAACAATTAGTGCAGAAGCTTTTGGAGAGTAACATAATGTGCCGTGCATTTCACAGCTTCATACAAGAGAACGGCTAAAGCGATTGAGGTGGAGTTGCTTTTAAAAATAGATTTAGCTCATTATGTACCACTTCCTCGCTTTCATACCCCATCTTACTTGAATAGCAAAAAAATGTCTCACTTCCCAATTTTTTGATGTTTCAGTTTGTTAGAAAGTGTACATAACGTAAGAAAAAATTTCTGTACAACTAACAAAAAAAATGTAGCCTTCATATTTCTTCATTTGCATTCAATTATATGAAGTTACACACCATATAAATCTGGATACGATTTTGCAATTGATTCGTAAGTTATAGTATAGTTATAGTATAGGATGCATGAAAACAGTACCAAGTTCAAAATATTTGTTTCTTAATTTTTTCAACCCCTTAAAATGGTGTAAATTATGAACCAACTGTAACACCCGATGCACATTTTGATGCTGTACAATATTGCAATATGCAAAAATTTTAAGATCAAAGTTACAACATGAAAATTTTAGGATTTTTGGCAACAGCACTCTCTGAAACAAGGACAATGCTTATGACAGTTACAGTGCATTATAAAGAGAGAGTGAATATCCATATAACCCTGTTCTGCAATCTAAGTGTGAGATGCTCTATAGCAAATACAGGCAATATATGCTCTTCCACTCTATTATGACTTATGGCATCATTTTTTGGGGCAACTCTTCTGAGAGAAGTAATGTTTTCCATGTGCAGAAGAGAGCTATAAGAATAATACACGGGAGAAAACAGACTGAATATTGTATACTTCTTTTTAAAAGTTCCAAAATAATGACCTTTGCTTGTGAATATATTTACTCATTGCTGACATATATCTGCAAAAATCAGAAGTTGTTCCACAGAAATGAACACTTGCATCAACAAAACACAAGAAGTAAAAACCTTTTACACATGTCTCTTGTCAACTTGACCTTACAGCAAAAAGGTCCTTCATACACTGCTTGCAAATTGTTTAACAAACTCCCTAGGCACCTGCAAGATGTGTGTTTATCAAACACAAAAATGTTCAAAAAGCTCCTTAAAGAAGTCTTAATCCTTAAAGCTTTTTACTCTGTCGAAGAGTATTTGTGTTGATCTGTAACAGTGTAGATACTTATTTAAGATATTTGTTCTGTATACTCACACACACACATTTTTATTTGTTTACTTAGAAATTGTTTTGTGTTATTTGTTGCAAAAAGTACATGTAATATTCTTACTTCATGGACATGTATTAACAAATTAAATTTTGTTTTATGTTAACACAATTTGTTGTCATGAAATCATAAAGTAATTACATGTGCATAAAACTAATGTAGTATAGATAAATAAAATGTAATGTCCTCCCTTTCCCCACCTTTCCCGCCAAGAAAAAAATCTCTAGCTAACAATACTGATGCAGCCATTTCAAAAACATATTTTATATTAAATTATTTCAAATATTATTTTGGATTTCACATGTAAGGACCTTACAGTTTTTAAATTCAAAGAAAATGAGAGCCATAATAATAAGTTTAACATTTTCCCAGTTTACAACAAATTATAGTCAATATTATTTATTTCGGCAGTCAAATTTTTTAGGTCCTGAGACAATAAATAGGTATTATGTACTTTATTGGTATGCTGGAAAATAAAAAGAAAATTTTGCACTACACCAGTGGTCAGCAGTCATACATGTGCATAACTGCATTGATATTACAAGATTATAGTTTACTTTAAATGTCTTTGCCAGGAGTATTTGTGATTGTCAACAAGCATAGCTATACAGTGAATGGGTAATGTGGGCCACCATCAAAAACAGAAAGTTGCAGTTAGTGGTTGAATCATAATGCTTTGAGATGAAAATCTATTATCAAACAATTACGAACATATGTATAAAGTAACTTTATGGTGCCGTTAGGTGAGTTGACTTGTCCAGGATCGACAGTACTTGAAAAGTGTAACCCTGAAAAGCAGCTCGTTGTCTTTCCACAGAATGGCGTAAAGGCCTAAACACAATGGTACTGGTATCTGTGTAGGTAACCAAAACTATTTTATAGCCATAGAAAGGCCATTCATATTTCTCAGATGCAAAGTATAGTGATATTGTCTCCTGGATCAAAGCTTTGAAAAGTATACTTAACGATCTCGCATGACCACTAATTGACCACATTTGCTCTTTAACTATGACCTGGGTAGCCAGATGTAGTGATGTGACAGTAGGAAGAGGAAGGACTTGCCTACCTCAAAGTAATCCCGGCTGTAGATGACGTCCTCGGCTGCAAACTGCAAGGAGCTGTCAATGAGGTCCTTGAGCGTGCGTATGGTGAATGGTGACTGGTTGAGCAGTGTGGACACCACATTGGCAGCATAGTATGTGTTGAGAAGAACTGTCAGCAACAGCATCATGAGTAGCACGAAACGCCACGTCACCCACCGAGAATCCAGCCATGTACCTGCAGAGTAAAGGTGAGGCCAGTGCTTGAATTTTAGGATTGTCATTATCCACACTGGGAAAAAGGTACAGTCATGTACATACCATCATTAATTTAAAATAAAAACAACAATCCACTTTGATTGTGGGTACTATTTAGATTGTTCCAACAACAATCTGTTAAGTTGAAGGTATAATCTGCTCTATAGAAAGAGACGTGTTTGCATATACATAAAATTATAGGTGAGTAATACATTTCTTAGGGCTGCAGTAATATTGACATCCAAGAGACTTGATTCTGATGAGTGGTGAACCCACTATCACAACTATAGCGAGCAGATAGGGTAGTTCAATACTTTAAGTGTAGCACACTTTGGATACTGAAAGATTGTTACAGGATTCTTACTGGTCTTTATCTAACAGATCCTGTTATATATACAATCTCAAAAAAACTGTTATGCAAAAATCTCTGATTAGTTTCTGAAGAGACATAAAAGTTAATGCTTGCTCACTTAGATGTAATAGCGGTGATGGCTATATGTATAATTTAGTTTATATTGTCAAACTCTACAAGTGAAACATTTACGAACAAGTAGAATACCTAAAAGTGTAACAAAAAAGTTATATTGCTGAACTGTAACCATATTAAATGCTTTCAGTAGATTTTCAGTTTGAAGATCTTCAGTTCATTGTAAATTAAGGATTCATTAAAAATATTTTACTTTTTTAACTGATCTAGGAGTACTTAGAGCATTTGTGAGGTAGAGCATGTTAAGCACAGTTGCAGAGAAAATAAAGTTGTCTACTTAGCTTCCAGGCAGCTTACCATATAGAGATAGAGGTGTAGATAGAGAGATATATTTATAGAAGATATTCAGTTAGATAGACAGATTAAAATAATGATAGAGAAACCTTGCTCGCCCACGATGCCAACGACAAGCAGGAAGAGGTCGCTCCAGGAAGGAATGTCCTCTTGACTCTCGCCTGTGACGTCAACATAGCGCGGCTGCACCCAGGCCATGAGCCGCAGAAAACTGGCAATGAGGAACCACAGAGAGAACATACCGAGCCACAGGGTGCCCGAGAAGGGCCTCACCAGCGCGTCTGTCCCTCCAGACACAGGTGGATGCCTGAATATCGCGCACATCCTGTGCAGACAAACTAGTTATTCTTAAAGCAGAGTTCATGTTTAAGGTGACTGCCCATATGGATTTTTTTTGTGCATTAAAGGTTTAGATGTGCTGAAGTGCTAGGGGCAACCCAACACGAGCATTATGCCTCATCCAAACATTTATGCGCAAGTTACTGAACTGACGTGCTAGTTTCTCGTGGTTAGTGTACCTCTACGAGATATTCAACAGAAAACTTATCATTTTTTAATATCCATGAAAGAAAAAAATTTATTATTGTACGTGCCTGCAACAAGAAGTTAAATTGTAACAAAAATAACAAAAAAAAAAAACAGCTTTTGCCATTATTAAAGGACTTGAAGTGAGTGGATTCATCATGTATAAGTGTCATTTGGGATAAAGTGAGAATTAAAAATTTAACCTTTGAAAAATATTACTAGCCATTACTGCATATAGCTCAACATTAACTCTGTCTGCCGTACTGTTTGATTGGTTGACAGCAAAATTACGCAATGTAGTTCCATGTGTTTTCCTATTTACATACAACAATACTGAAACAAAAGTAACCGAATTTGACAATTATATGTTATATAAGTAATACTTTTTTTCTATCAAACTGTATAGATTCCTACTGACTTCACAATTTATCTTACGTGCGGAAATATACGAATTAGATAGAAATTTAGCAGGGCTTTTTTGAGTGCTCAGTTTATTCCGAACCAAATATAACATTTTTTGAATGCTATTCCTAATCAAAATTGCTCCTTTACATTGAGAAGTTTTTGAATAAATATCTATCTACCAATACTCTGCGTACTGCTCTGCCACCTCGGCAGGCAGTCATCTATGTAATCTTTCTTAGCAAGGGAACGACAGGCAAAAGAAGAGATGGACAGGTACACGAGTTCTTTGGCCAGCTTGCTAAATCACACATCTAAATGTTGGTCGTATTATCACTGACTTTAATGAATACAATTAATATTCTAGCCTATATGATGCATAATGTTTAGTGACGTAATATCACATGTGCTTTCACAGTTTTAAAATTCACTACTTATCAATTCCACTGTAATAACCATTCATTTGTTCACATCTACAAGTATAATTCACTGTAAAAGCATAGTTAAAACATTTTCTGCCTATCACAAATACGTTTTGTAGCAATAAAGTGACAGGATTTAATATTCCCTGTTACATTGTCTCCAGTGGTATTACAGGCTTTGTAATTGTGTGACCTTAATTAAGTGTGACAACACGATTTGTCTTTTCTCAAACATAGAGTTATGTGCATATTTCACAGCACATTGTGACAATAGGTGCAGATGAGATTTTGTCACCCGAAGTATATCTGAGAATGTATCATTAGAACTCAAAGCTTTTCATAAGCAGCTAATGTTACAGGCAACCAATTGTGGGTTAGGGTTGTACTATTTACCTCAATGCAGTCTTATACTTACATCCCTAAGTTACTGGTTTCATGGATAACTGCAATCACTTTATCATTTTTGTCTTGTTTCAAAAGATATTGATATTTAATCATTGTAGCGAGCTTTACCCTTTGAGTAAAAATTATGCAAGAAATGCTGTGATGCCATGTTTGAATGCTGGCTTATTAGTAAAATTAAATTAGAAGTCACTTTATTTCTCAAATAAGTACTTGTTTGTTTTACAGTTTGGTATATTTATATATTGTATCACTATAAGTTACTTCAATTTCAGTTATTGTATGTAAAATGGCCAAATGTGACATGATATAGTATTTAGTAAAGATTTAGTGTTTGTACTTTATATCATGCATTAAATCGAAAAAAATCTTGTAAACCCATAATGACCGGTTTGTAGCGGGCACCAAACCTCATGACATTTCTGCACTTAACAGTTGAGTCATACCGATGGTTGGACATGGATCATTATTGGTTTGGTCACTGGCATTACTTAGAATCAAAAAGTGTTGTCAGTGATTTATACAATCATTGGACGTAACGGCTGCAGAAATACTTCCACAGCCCACCTCAAACACTTGCCTGAAGCGCCAGCTGTAAGCGCTGCTGTAGTCAACATACTTCATGCGGTCGCGTACCAGTGTGTAAGTGGAGATAGCAACATCTGCTTCACCCTCGTGTAGCATCTGGATACCGCCCTCATATGAACCACCCTCCACCACTATCCCGAACTTCTCCGTCGACACCAAGTCCAGCCTGCGCACACCATTTTTCACTGTACCAAGGAATGAAAGAAAAGTTCTAGTTTTGTGTCTTTCACTATAGGGGGTTGAACTGTAAAGTCTAGATTGGACAGGATTTTCCATTACATTTTATATATCAGTGTAGGCTAAATAAAGTTGTCAGGATCTACTGAATATGTTAGTGATTCTATGTGACTGTGATCACTTTCAGTAAATAGTACCTGTACTTCTTGTATGGCAATAAGGCCGAATAGTTTTGCAATCAACTATTATCTGGCAAGGTATCGCAGCATTTAAAAAAAAAAAAAAAAAAAGAACCTGTGTACAATAAATCAGTGTATTTACAATTAAATGTGGAATGACAACCAGTATCTCTAAAGTTAAAAAAGCACATCCAAAAACATTCATAGTATATTTTTGTTCACTTTACACATAGAAGTTCGTATGGCAACAGCAGATCACAACATATTCACCAAAGTGTAGGCCCTACCCTACACCATTGACGAGTGGCATTAGTTATTTAAGATTTAGTATGATTTGAGGTAATGTGAAAACAATAAAAAGAAACAATGTTATGAATATATTTAATGATAATTCTTTGGATTTAAAAATATCTACTGTTGGCTTGGGTAAGATTCTAGCTTTCCAGCATAAATATAGCAAAACAAAATGTAGCTTGTAAATTTTATCTGAATGCTTCATTTCTTATTAAACTCCTGTGCTGCAGTTGGCGCAGGGAATTATGTGCTCGCCTCCCACCAAGGTGATCTTGGTTCAGTCTTAATTTTAGAACATGGGAATCTTGCCAGATGATGCCGTTGGTCAGCAGTTTTCTCAGGAATATTGTATTTCTTACAAACATTTTCGTTGGTGCTGCTCCACGCTCACCTTATATCACTCTTCACAAGCACTGAAAACCTTGCTGACCATGATCTCTTAGTTTTTTTGTTTTTTTTTTTACTTGATCTCATTGCACATCTCTGCTTCTTCAGCAGAACTTGTCTGTCTCTGGATAAGACTGCCGATCCAACTTAGTGTCAGCTCCATTCCTTGCTAACTGACCTTGTTTGCCAGTGGTGGGAATAACTTGCTAGTATCCATTTCACCTACTTACATGAGTTTAGTAGCTATGTAACCTGCTATGAGTTGCCAGCTCATACACTGCATGACAGAGAAACTGCCATAACATTAATGAATGCTCAACAATTATCAAAATAATGCACAAACGTAGCCAAACACTGGGCCCAGTGGCAAAAGATACAGATTGGTCAGTGAGTACTGGTCATCAACGCTGGACAAAACTTTGTTGATCCCAGTATGGTATCAAATCACCAAGTATTCATATAATGTCATTGGTAACTATAAACCATGTATTGTTGATCTAAGATCACAGTTCACCTCTGTTTATTGTATTACTGTATAGCAGGGTTTTCATTTGACATCCACTCATTTCACGCAGAAAAATATCAGGAAATTGGTATGATGAAGGAAGTAACTGTGCTGTGCACATCAACATTATGATGTATTGAAAAATGCCTTAAAGTGCTTGTTGTTGGCCTATACCACATGTGTGTTACATCTAACTGGTCCCAGTGGCACAAGAACGGGGGTACAGGGGTACATTGTACCCCTCCCCCCAAATTTTGGCAGTGGGGTACAATATTTAATTTGTACCCCCCTAAATTTGAGTAATTGAAAATCAGTTTAAATATGAGGTAAGAACTTATTTTGTATTTATAATTAAATTTAGTGAATGTATACATCTTTACTGTCAAAATCAAAACAGTGCCTTCTGACTATGATGGAAATTTACACCCACCACGGGGGGAAATGTGGAAGGGTGGAAGTTACACCTTATAATCAGACCATTTTCAGCACAAAGTGAGAACTGCTTTCAGACTTCAGCAAGTTTTATAATTGCACACGCGTATGATGAAATGAACTCTAGTACGCCTTCTCCATGTAACATTGAAAGTATTCATGATAACAAATATAATAAATTCTCAAGATACATAAGCGTAGTACGACAATACTTCTCAATAGAATTGCTGAATGTAACTCCGGTTCAAATTATTTATCGCTGGTCGTACTTGCTTTTCGGATTTTCTGTCTTCAAAGTTTACAAACTAAGTCCCCCCTCGATAATTAAGTTATTTTATCCAGTAGATTATGTGTATAATTTTTCTTTAGATATTTCCGTACGCATCATTCTGAAGCAGACAACGCCTTGATATCTCGACTGATTATGTATACTGTGTGTGTGTGTGTGTGTGTGCGCGTGCGTGTGTGTGTGTGTGCGTGTGTGTGTGTGTGCGTGCGTGTGTGTGTGTGTGTATATATATATATATATATATATAAATTGTCTAGTAAGAAAAAAATTCCATCTTCTAGTCCTTATAGGTTCATATTGTAGACAGACTTTTATAAGTATTCAATTGAACTGAAAATTAAGACGATAACACGTAGTCACAGCTAAATTGACAATTGATTGAGAAAACATGTATCAACCTAGAGAGTTTGAATTTAGAAATATCCATATATATTAGAACCATTTACGTAATGATCATCATAAAGTGAAAAGCAGCTTTATATCTCAAACGACACAACTCAGCGTGACACAACTGTAACACGTTAGACTCATATTCGTGATGATCTGGGTATAGAACCAGTCATCCTGATTTCAGGCCATCGTAGACTCCTCTCCTAACCTAACTCCTGTCATAGTACCCTGTTGTGTGTCACCATCGCTAATGACCTCGCTGTCGACGAATGTAAAGCCCACTTACCTACCTATCTATGTCTCGAATGATTCAAATGATATCGAGGATATTTCTAAAACACCTTCCATGTATTTTCACCCCCTTAAAGATTGAATTTAGAAAAACCCTTGAATAGCATGTTAGAATATTGTATGGGTGTCTCGTAGACTTGAAAAAAAAAAAAACGATAGTCCTGGGTCCAAGATGTATCAACGATTCATTGTAAACACGTTTCACCTCCGTAGGTGCTAAATTTAAAAATACCATAATATTACTTTCCAGGCATATAAGTAGCATCGATATTAAGCTAATATGCCATCGATATCTAAAAGTTTAATTGTGTCGATCATATATATCTTTCATGAATCTAAACCACACTGTTTTCGATATATGTACATCTTTTTGTGTAGAATAGGCAAAATTATGATATAGTAGTTTCAGTATTTTCTTAAGCAGCGTAATCCTGAAGTCTAAATCACTTTGATATGTCAAATGGTTTAATAGATATGGAAGAATAATTAAAAACATTTTTCACTTGATTCTTCCCTAAAGTATCAAATTTCGAAATGTCTTGAAAGCCCATCTTAGACATTTGTATAAATATCCAAGTGACATAAAAGTCAAATGTAGTCCATTCTGTTCCAGCTACGTAAATTATTTATATAAACCACCTTTTCTGTCTTTTCATCTCATGGGAATCAAATTTGAAAAAAATCTTGAAACAGTTTTCTGGTATTTGTGTAGTCATTTTGAAGCAAAAACCAACTATATATCTAGAAGAGTTTGCTAGATATGGAGGAATAATCGAAAACACATTTCACATATTTTCTTCCCCATAATAGTCTAACAGAGATTTTGGTTTGGTAGTCAGTTATAAATATCAACAAAGGATTATTTAAATTTGAAAATTATATTTTTAGTCAGTACGGATTATTTAAAAATATGTACAGTATTAGAATTTTATTTTAACGTTTGACTAATTTCTCAAACATCTTTGTGCACCCCAGTATAAATATATATTTGCAGTTAATAATAAGTTTAGATTAAATTGCTTTCTTAATCTAATAACAAATATTTAGAGACATTAATAAGTAAATTCAGGAAATTCCAAAATAAAAAATTTAATTATGTACCTAACTGCACAAATTTGAACAAAACTATTCGTGCAAATTCAAATGTTTGCAAACTATGTAGTTAGATTGTTATGTAGCCTGTGATTTTAGTGCACATAGAATATCAGGACTGAACGGTTGTAAGAGCATTTTTTTTTCTAGTTCTGTTGTAAGTACCAGTGACTGACCTACTCAAAATTATTACTAAATAAATTGAAGTATAGACATTGGACAAAATGCTGCCTACATAAATAATTTTAAGATTATTTTTAAGTTCATAGCATAAAATTATAAATTACACTTTTAAAATTACTAAGATTTTTGCCCACTGTATAGCATATACTTGGGTATAAAAATTGCTTAAATGCCACAAATTTGCTTCTAGAAACTGAAATTTCCGTAGGGGAGGACCCCCGGGCCTCCTGCTTCTGGTTACGGCACCGGTGCCAGAACTATGTTAAGATCCCTTCTCCCTTTTAAAAAAATTATTTAGGTCTAAGACTCCTTGTAAACCCCCCCCCCCCCCCCCCCCCCAACCCAACTCAAATACCCTGACTAGTCCGAAACGTAAATCAAATGTCTGACGTTAGTGCACCTACTGTGCATGTTCCACAAACAATGCAACCATGCCTTCATTGTATTACATCATCTCAGACACAGTCAAGTCAAGTAATTGCGTAGGGTAGTGTGTGTACTCACGTGAAGTTCAACATCCTCTGCAGCAGGACAAAAATGTTATAATTGTAGGCTGCCATGGCGTAAGTGACCCTGTTGTCTGGCTTCAACAGGTCCTCCTTGGGGTTCTGCAAGGCAGTGCTCAACTGCCAAAACCACAAACACACTGTCAAAACAAGGGACGTTATATGTCAAGAATCCAGCCAGAAAATCACACTAACTGAAAGCATTGAAGCACGTCTCTAGGCTGTCAATAAAGTGAATGGTTTTGAACATTGTTGTTAATAATAATAGCAATGAAGTCTTATTGTGACATGTTTTGTTTTTATTATCTACCATTTGATCCCATTTTGAGGATTTTGCTAAGGGGATTTTAAATTTTAGTTATAAATTCAATGATATCAGTTAACTGTGTTGTATTACAGTGCCAGAGGAATGGGAACAGTGATATTGCGGGCTGCAGGTTTCTAGGCGTTTATTTGGGTCTGAATCATTACAGGGTGCCATTTCCGAACAAATGTTCAATAACAAATAATATTTATTTTTGTGTTCTCTACCATTCGTGTGATTTACAACCGCTAATTCAAGAACGTTCTGTACCTATAAGAGGAGTAAGAGACGGCACTTCTATGTTAGGTGGTTGTTATTTGAAGACATCTCTGGAGAAGAAGGAGGAGGGGAAAAGCGAAATACACTGTATGACACAAGCAAATGTTACCACAAGTCGAAACATTAGTTGTGACGAGTTTATCAAGTGCATGGTTCTATTTGTGATGTAGTACAACAGAGTAGTACTTTAGGGATGTATATAAGTGGGAAGGGGCAGTCTACCTTGAGTGTTGGGGTAGAGGAGGTGCCATTCTGTCTGAATATTTTTTATCCTCTGATTTCTGAGACGGCACACAATAAAAAAAGATAGAGAGCAAAACTGATTTATAGACCCGGGTGAAATTAGGCTTGGATCCACTGCTATGTGATTCTAAAAAGTTTATTTTCATGCAGAGTGTGAAGGAAAAGAAGAGGCAGAAATGAGTGGGTGATGTGGAAGAGGAATTACGTTGCTGTTGACAGACGTTGGGTACAGTATTTCCAACAAGGCCATCGTGAGCCCAGTCTTGTGCCGCCCCTCTGGCGAGAACATGCAGTGAAACTCCTCAGCAATGCAGATGAACGACTTACAATGATGACGGATCGCACGGGCTGGCCCATCATGTCTCTGCGGCGCAGGTATTTGCACGCTGGTGCCAGCAGGTACTGCAGGCCAGCAGAGTCGTTCCAACTGCCCGCCGTCGCCTCCAGCAGCGGCCCGCCATCCCCAGTGGAGTACAACTCCTGCAGCCGCAGGTTCCTTGAGTCGTCCCTCCACGTCCACACCATCTCGCTGTCTAGCCGCAGCCAGCGGCCCACGTCGCGACGGCCGCCCCCGTCCTCCGACCACACCAACCAATTGTAGCTGCCATTCAGCAGCCCGCGCTCTGAGCTCTGTGGGTAACCAACTCCAGAATAGTGACATGATTAATACATCTAAGTGGCGCAGCACAAGTGCTGTCAGCGCCGCTGAGTGGCGAGATATTATAGCGAAGGTCTAGGGGATGGGTTTTAATTCTCCGCATGTCGTGTACATAGACGAGGTGAACATTCCACATCGCAGATCACGACTGCCATATGTAAAGGTGTCCGCCCTCAACTGCGGGAGAGACAAGTGTGTGAAGTAGGTTATCACATGAAATAAATACAACAGTAATGAAGTACTTGAGATATGTGTGACGAGAAGACAGCTGCAAGCAGAGAGACGCGCATGTGGTTTTAAGTTTCTTGATGAAGCTGTATGCAGCATCATAAAATATATTCCAGTCACTATACATAAAACAGTTTGCGCATATACTGGAGTCGCGGTTTTGCACAGTGTCAGCGTCTAAAGCACACGCCTCCCAGCAAGGAGACCTGGGCTCGATTCCCGGAAGAGCCAAATTCCGATTTTTTGAATATGAGAAATGTGGTGGATGTTGCCGTTGGCTACCCGGTTGTCTCGAGACAATCAGGTTTCCCCCACTCTTCGCATTTCATCGTGGGAAGTAATACCCTGCCATCAAGTACCCTCTCCATGTACTATTTATTTAATTTCTTTAAGTACATTTACAATTCTGCATCCCCCACTTACACAACCACTCAAAAACCATCATTTTTTCACTCAGGCCGAGACGAAGAGACCTAGCGCCTTCTTCTTAAGTGACCTCCCTAGATAGGCTGCATTTGTGTGTGTACGACAGGAGCGGTAAGAGTGTCCCTAACCGACGTATGTAACGCATTATCGCCTCTCCGCGCAAACCACTCAGATGGTGTGCAGTGCTTTACTATTATCCTTTTTCCTATGGGACTTTAAGTGGTGACCATATTATTTTGTTTATGGCCATCGTAGTTCAAAGTCTAATGTTTGTATAGTTACGTTCTTGGACTTCGATTGTTAATTTTCCAGGTACGGCAGTCTGGAAAAGCCATTTTTGGTCTTTTTGAGGGACGAGAAAATAGTGTTTCTAGTAAATGTATCGAATTGTTATAACTATAGCGACATAGTTTGAAGTGTGTGTTATTTCCGTCTTAAAGAGAATAGTCGTAGCTCACTGCAATGCATTTGAAGGTCAGGTAGGGAGGCTTCTTAAGCAGTTAACAGAGTCTAAGTCCTGATTTTAGCAGTTTAGCAAACAATTTCAACTGTATAATGTGCTTTAAGTTTAGAAAACAGACAAAGCTTAGAAATAGACAAATACAACGATTAAATGGCATAGGCCTAGCCTGTATCTACAGTGGCCAGTATATAGGCCTATGGTTGGGGGTCCCTCCAAAATTGAAGCCCTTTGGTAACGGCGTTCTTTGCCTGGACAGAAGCTCTACACAACGCCCCGTCAGTGACCTCTAGCCCATATGTGTCGCGTGCCAAGTGTCGCGCGCCGCTACTGCAGTCGCAGACGCGACAGAGGAAGACACCTCTGCCAGGGACGTAGCTTGCTTGCGTCTGCTGAACAGTGAACGGAGCAGGAAAGTGTTGTCTCTCACCTGGTGTAGCAGCTGTCTACCGTGGGCACAGTCATAGTCGAGCAGGACACCATGGCTGAGGTACTGCTGGGGTCGGGGCGAGTCCATGTCGCGGGGTGCCTGCACCCAGCCAGGGACGGCAGTCATCAGGCGGCGGGCGTCTGCAACATACACACAACAGTCAGCACCGCCACCATCCGGCAATTATTATTTTTAACATAGTTCTTGTTTCTGTTTATTTGCATACTTTTGGCCATTGCATGGCATAGAATATGACTTACCAGAATGATAAGAAGAGAACTTATAGGTCTTTAGCTCTAGTGAGGGATGACAAGAGGTATGGTGAGTATGGAGCATCGCCGGAGTGAAGGGCGTGGAAAACGAGGGTTTCCCAAGAAAATAAACCATCATCGGCATTCTCCTGCACGATTCCCACATGTGAAAGTCCGGGTTTACCTCCTCAGGAATAGAACCCGGAATATCTTAATGGTAGGCAAGCACTCTAGCCACTGTGCCATCCGTGGCTACTATATCATTAATGAAATAATTCCATGAATTTATCTTGTAGAACTGCAAGACCGGATTTTTTAAAGTTCAACTACTGTCATTCCTCAAGCCAAATTACCGAGCGATGTGGCGCAACGGTAATACGACTCGCGTTCGGGAGAAATCGGGTTCGATTCTCGTCTCCGGGCATTCTGATTTCGGTTTTCCAAATCGTTCCAGTATAATGCTGGTATGGCCCCTAACTGGCAGCCATGACTGTTTACTGTCTGTCCGAAACGACGGTTCCGTCTCTGATGACCTCGTGCTAGACGCGGTGTTGAGCAAAACTACTTACCTGCCTACCACCACAAATCAAACAAATTAAGCAATTGTGTCAATGTTGTACTCAGACTGTCCATTATGTTATATTCTACGTCTTATCTTGGCCAAATGTACAAAAATAAATTTGTAACAAAAATTACTACAAAATTTACATTAATCCAGTACGGCGGCGGATGTACCACTTATACACTTTGAAAACTATAACCGAGTATTGTTCGGGTTACACTACAAAGAATATTTATTGTTACTGAATAAAATGTAAGGGTGTGTGTGTGTGTGTGTGTATATATATATATATATATATGTATGTGTGTGTGTGTGTATGTGTGTGTGTTTGTACATTGTCTCGCCAGTGTTCACCAGTATTGTACAAAATAATTTCCGTGGAAAAAGCTTTCTGTATCCTGCTAAAATTAGCACGATTTGTTCTAAGTAATAGTATATAAGTTCGGGCAATTTGATTCCAACACAACCAGCTAGGCACCCCATTGGCTGAAAGTAGCCCGATAGTGACCATTGCACAATCACTAGACGTGTTCATCGTGTGAAACAGAAGACGTCATTGCAAAGAGCGCATAGAGGCGACTCACTTCTATCGTGTCGTGATCTTCAGAAATATTATCGCCCTCAACGCCTGCCTGGCGTTTCATATCACTGAAGCGTAAGCGCGACACTGAAATACGCGTCTAATATAGGTCCGGACTGTTTTTGTTAATATTTTGTTGGTGGAAAATATGTTGCAAGGTTCAGTGGTGAGTTGCGATCTCTCTATTTACCTCTCTCTTTCTCTATCTCTGTTTATATATACACGCGTCGAGCTGAGGTAAAGTTGGACACGAAGAACTAAACTATTATTACAAATATCACGAAAAATATTTAAGCCGGGTGAGGTCCTCTGCAATTCTTAAAAGTAGTGTTTGATAAGTTACAAGTCATTTGATACTCACGAGTCTCCAGTCCTGGAAACAGCACACAGGAGGTGGATTTAGTGTCATTTTGGTCACTATTACACTCTAAAAAATAGTTCGTAAACTTGCAACACGTGCGTATAGGAGCGCTAAGGAAGTAGGTACGGTAGAATTGTTCCCCAGACATCCATGGTAACGCTCATATACTTTTTTTTTATAAAACAGTCAAATGTGTACTGAAGTTACCAGATTTGTATAGTAACTACTGTAAAAGTTTCTACATTTACAAGGCGGAAGCATGGTAACTATCCCTTACTGCGTTTAGATTAATTATTTCCTAAACCTTATAAGAATTTTTTACAGTGTAGGCGTGTCTCCCTTCTTTATGTTAGCTCGCTCCTTTGACATCTGCAATCGTCCGTTATTTGGTGTTCTGTTCTACCAGGCTGTTTAAATATTTTGGAATTTCAAGGTCACGACAGGTTTTGTGGTGTTTGAATATCATAATATTATCACAGTTACTCGTTTCCAAAAAACTCTGTTTTATATCTTAAATATTTTTCCGATGTTTGTAATAGTCTGGTGTTACATGTCCAACTTCAATTACGTATTACGCCCAGAGGCGCAAAAACAAAGGGTGGATGGGTATATTGCTACCTCCTCCCTCCTTTTTTCTGAGGGCAAATCTTAAACAACCAACCTGTCTATGTGTAATAGTTAAATAACGTGTTCTTTATTTTAGTACTATCCATAATATATAATTTAAAGTCGTTTTATGAAAGCAAAACTCTGTTATCTAAGATAGTGACCATTGTACCTCCTAAAAGAAGAAAATTAATGTTAAGAGAGTTTATTACTCATTATTTTTATGTTAATATTAACAGTTTAAGACGCCTATGAACAGGACGTAATTTGTCGCGTTTGATACGAGGAGACAGTTGAGCGATAAAGTTAAGGAAAAATGTCCACGGCCATCTTTAATTACGGAATTTTCCATACTAAATGCATTCCTAAAGGTGTAACAATATTTTTGACATTTCATGATCTAACAGTTAGTCCACTGCACTACACCTTTTTACATAATACTTCAATTTATTACCTTACATCTGTGAAAGATAGAAAAATAACAGTCTTATCTTCCAACAAATGTCAGGAAATACTGGAGATATTTATTATCTAACAATGTAAACACGGTGCAACAGACTAACATTTAGGAAATATTGTAAATTAAATATGGCCGTGCACCATCCCCCCGTAACGTTCCCACACTCGAAGGTAACCCCTTCCTTTCTATTCGCAGCTCGCCAAGTGGCGTACAGTGTTATCGTTTTCCCCTTTTTCCTATAGGACTAAAGCGGAAACTTTGCAATTTTATTTGTGGAAAGTCTTCAGTCTCAAGTCTGTTGCATGCTTCTAGTAGCCATTTTTAGCCATGTTGCGGGGCCCTTAATTATATTTCTAATAAGCGTGCAGCATTTTCAAAATTATAAAAGTATATTTTCAAGTGAGTGTTATTTTCGTAGGTACACATATAGGGAATAAGTTTAGGGGCTTTACGTAGAAAAGAATAAACATGACATGCTATAACACCGTTCATGCGCCATGTACATATGCCCCTTAAGCCAGCGTACACGACTATTACGTACTGGTCATACGACTTACCTCTTACCTCGGCGATACGGGTACGGTTCCTGATTTGCGCATATGGACAACGTGACTAACGAGTTTCTTCGACCTTACATTCCGTCTCTGCCCCGCCACTATCTCATCTTGTCTCATCCATTCTTCGGGTTGGATGAATGACGAACATATGTCTGTGGTAGAGTTGCAGGTCCAGCCTTCTTAACCCCGACCTTCCCTCATACATTGCGACCTCACATGCGGATTGGCTTGCGCAGTTAATCTTTGAGGGAGGGGTAAGTATGTCCAGTGACTGATATGCCGATCATAGTTTTGAATTGGTGGGGTGGTCACACATGCATACGCTCCGAATATACTGCTGGTACGAATATTAATATTTTACGACATTATTATTTGTAATTTTATTTTGGGTACAACAATCCCCTCTTAATAATTTTGGGGGTGTCCTTCCGTCTCCCCCCATCCTTTCCAGGCACGCCCATGGGCCCCGTTACAACACATGGGTTAAAGGCCATTTATGTGTTTTACAACCAACATAAACGCACGAGGAAATAAATGGGTTTCCCAAAACCGTATAGCAACTGGTCGATATTTTTCTTAACGGACGTTGTTGAGGGCGACTTTATCGGCGGCGACTAACCGAGAGCGCGGCAGGCAAATACTGTGATCAGCCGCACGTTCCTGACGGCGAAGTACTGTAGGGCCATCGTTGTAACGTCCGGCTGGAGCAGTGCAGTGACGATGCTGGGAAGTAGCAGCAGTATCACAGCCGCCATTGCTACAGTGTTGCCAGGCCGGGGTCGGCACCTGCGGAACAAAAAAATACCGCCGGCTGAAACCTATTTCCCTTCCAGTGGAGGAAATTTAGGTACTTTTAATAAGGCAAGTCGTATAGCCATACATTATAAATACGTACTTTACTGTTAAAAAAAATTTCAACTGGACCAAGTACGCCAGTTCACCCCATTTCATACCGCTATTTTACTTCCATGAATCTAGCGCTTATCTCCACCGGGATAAGCCGAGGCGATGGTGATCTGAGGATCGCGTGGCCACTAATATCCTTTGTTTTGGGTTGTTAGTAAATGTTTACAGTTAAGATAGCATCCCCTTTTAATGAGTTATACATGTTTGCTGCAACGTAAACTGATATTTTTTGTTCTAAAATGATTTTCAGATTCAATGTACAGTGGATTTTATCTAAGAATTGTTACTGAGATTACAAACAGTAAGTGACCAAAAAATGTCAAAATGTACAGAAGTTTTACGAAACAGAGTATAATATTACCAGCTCGTTCATGCAGCTCAGTGCAAGATGGATATAGAAGCTAGGCCTGCTAACTAGAACCTTCTAGATGCGATCGTCTTTATCTCTGGAAGGGCGAAGAACGCTGTGGATGAGGTCGCACTCGATACAAATAGTGCGGGCGGGCACAGAGATTGTTTGGGCGCTGGAGGCGCTGTTTTCGAATCACCAGGGCGGATACCGACGAGGTAACAGAGCGATGGATCGACAGAACAATGGCCTACGAGAGGTGACGACGAAGCGGCGGAAGAGTGCGGCGGCAAGAGTGCCGGAAAGAGCGGTCGCGGACTGAGAATTTTGTACTGGAGCACGGAAAGTTGATTATTATTGGTTTAGAAGTGAAATATCGAGAATGAAACATATCAAGTGAAGATTTATCATAGATTTGTATTAATTGAAGCCTGACCTCCGATTAATACAAATATCTATCCATCTTTGTGAAGTTCAAACATTTTTGTAACTGTATATACTGATTGAAAATACTGAGCGACAAAACTTGAATTGAAGTTTATGTGTTGTTTTGGCAGTAAGATTGATAAGTTCTGTAAACAAACTTAAAAAAAAAAAAAAAAAAAAAAAAAAAAAAAAAAAAAAAAAAAAAAAAAAAAAAAAAAAAAAAAAAAAAAAAAAAAAAAAAAAAAAAAAAAAAAAAAAAAAAAAAAAAAAAAAAAAAAAAAAAAACACCTAATTTAGTCTGTTTATTTAATAACATTCTAACTGTATTATTTTACAAAATGGTGACGTAACCTACCACTGTGGATCGACATAACGTGATGACTTCCTGGAGATGGAGTGAACCACCCCTGTTGGACCCCTTCTTTCTTTCCCGTTCACGGAGCTAACAAGTAGGCCTACTTCTATTTCTAGTGTTGAAGTTAGCATATAAGTTGAAGACATGCTCCTGTATGTCATCTTGCCACTCTGCAACAGTAGATCCATGGGCGTACGCGGAAATTAATCATTCAGGGAACGAGTATAGTATGTCCAGTGACTGATATGCCGATCACATCATTAAATCGGAGGGGTCCTGGGGTCCTCCCATGGGAAAATTTTGATTTCAAACTGCATAACTGGGGCTGTTTCAACAGTTTTCATTTAAAAATTTTGAATACACTACGGGTAGGAATATTAATATTTTATTAGATAATTTTGCCTTACTTCGCATACATTTTAAAAGGGCGTGAAAAGGGAGTATTACATTAAAATATTCGTCGCATAAGAACAAAAATTTTTTTTAACAAAAGGACAGAACAAATTAAAAAACTAAACTAAATAATTTTAATAATAATGTTTCATAAGTAGGCATACTACTCTATTAAGGCTTATCAGTCTTCGTTATAAATTGACAAATAAATAATAAACATAATGCGAAATTATGAGTTAAGTAGTCCTACCTTGGCAGTATAAAATCACCTAGGCCTTAACTAACTACAATGGTCCTTATATATCCTGTAGTTTGTCTCAGTCCCGGGTGGCGCCGTTAATACTAAATGTCCTTAACCGCGAGATATTCCCTCAGCTTGAAACGTGCACGCGAGTCAACACTTTACAACGGGAGGCTCTGACCACATCAAGGCTTCTGAGTGGAACTAAGACTGTTTCCAGGTGAACTTGGGGTATTTATGTTTCCGTTTTCATACAAGAACCGCTGCAACACTAGCGTCATATATTTACCAGATGACCCACTGCGGCTGTCCTTTATTGTGAGACGAATGTTACCGCTTATTTTCAAGGCAGTTACGACGACTATAGGGCTTTTGATTTCACAGCCTTGGAAGTTACTCCCCAAATATAGCCGCTAGTGTCCTGATTGTTTCGATACGATATTATAGAATCACTTCGCGATAGATTTGAGTTGTATGTTAAAATTTTAAGTATCTGCGTCATTTATAGGAAGGCACGAAAGATAGTAAATTCATGCAGTAGCTCCTATTAAAATAATTTCATTAAGCACATGACAGAAGCATTACAAAAAGTTAAGTTCGCCATCATGAAAAGAAAATGTCTTCTCCTCGTAATTAGGTTTATGGACCCTAGTAACAACACACTATACAGTATTGGTTTAATGTTTACTTCATGGGGGGTCAATTTTTCCGTGTGAAATGTGAATGGTGTACTAAGAAGTAATTATTTTAATTTTTGATTGACTTCCTTGGTTTACACACGCAGACAGGGACAAGTTTTTAAAGGAAATTTCACAAAAGTCAGTGATACCGTACAGTGAGCGATTTATGTAGCAGAGTGCGAGAGTGAGTGAGAGAGTTTGGTCAGCGCTTAAGAGGGCGTGGTACATAATTCAACGCTAAAAGCATTAATCTATAACTGTAGGTTTCTTGAATCCAAATTGCGAAGATTAAACAATAGCAATCCTAGACAATAGTTTTAGCCAACCTTTTTAAAAAAAATTGTTTCCAGTGTCACGAACTTCTGAGGCACAGTCTCTGACGCCGGAACCTCGTGCATTTAACTGCGATGCAAGAGATCACGAGCAACGAGTTAGTAATTCTGGATAAATATTTACTCATAAAGTTGGCAAACACCATTATCTAGGATTGTCATTGAGTATTTTACCCATATTGGCTTCGAAAAAAGCGTAGAAATCAACTGATATTTTCAGCGTTTGTTTATCTACCACGCACTCTTAACAACGAGGTCTTTAGCGCTGGTGAAGGGTGATATGATGTGAGTATGGAGCAGCGGCGGAATGAATGGGCGGGGAAAACGAGAGATCCCCGAGAAAATCCGCCGACCAACGGCATCGTCCGGCGCGATTCCCACATGCGAAAATCCGGGGACCGTCCCCGCCGGGAATCGAGCCCGGTTCGCCTTGGTGGGAGGCGAGAGGTCTGACCCCTCGGCCACCACGGCCCCTTTGTATAGCAGAATCATAGCTTTGAAATAAGAGAAGAAAATAAGGAAAATATACGTAACGTACAAAGAATACTTTCAGTGGTCTCACCTGAACACTGCTGGAAAAGTTTTTCGTAATAGTACAAAATTACAAAGTGAAGAGAAGTGTTCGATTGTAAGACAGTTGCCAGCTAAGCATCGCGGGCTTATAGGTGAGGAGGCATGAGGTGCGACAGCAACAGTTGGCCTTATAGCCAGCGCACACTCAGGTTCAAATCACGATCATTAACTGGCAAATTACAGTTGCATCAGTATGAGAATGTCGCAAGCGCCGAAAGACAAGGGTTTGAACTACATATACTGGAGTGTACTTTTCTACTATACCTTCTGAAAACTGAGTGTCGAAGCCCTAAATCTGCCATGTTGAGCCATTTTAAATATTTTCCTCCTCTTTAATGGCATACTATAGGCAGGGGCGTCATTTGGGCCTACAGGGGGGGGGGCAAATGCCCCCCCCCTGGATTTGGAATTTTTGTGTATAAATATATTTTTTGTATTTTTAAATGTAAATAATGCTAACTTAAGGACATAAAACTGAAGTTTTATTATTAAAGTATCTAATTTATACATGCTTAATTAATAAAAAAGATGCAACAAGGTCACTGTCGTCAGAAAACAAAATCTTGC